>JAJIBD010010381.1:0-68229 GCA_021461705.1 Cryptotis parvus | reverse complement strand
ATGTGATCCACTGAACACCACCAAGAGTGACTTCTGAGCATAGCTAGGGGTAGGTTCTGAGTACCAATGGTGGTTAAGCTGCTTTCCTTGTATGTGGCTAATCCTAACTTGGTCTCTGGAATTTCACATCATCCCCTGAGCACAGAGCCAGAATAAGCCCTGAATGCCTAGAATGTGGCCTACCCATTTTGCCTGAATAAAACGTGGTTTATTGTATGTTTCATATGAAGTCCTTAAGGACAGTGATACTCCCCAAGAATATGGGCATAGGGGATATTTCCAGATGCAAAGTCAAGGATTGACATGTGGCAGATGTTCAATAAATGTTCATCACTTGATCACTTGACATCCTGTTATTCATCGATTTGCTCAAGCAGGCACCAGTAACATTTCCATTTGACCCTATCACATGCCAGTGTAGCCCAATGGCATCTGGTTGCTTCAGGAATATGAAGAGCCTCAAACTGTTCATCCTTGATATCATTATTTGCTTTCTCTCCTATGCTCCTCTACCTCCAAAGTACAGGAAACCTGCAGTGGGTCCAACACAAAGGTGAAGAAAAGAATCTATTGCACAAGTATCTACAACCAGACTCCTCAACATCCAATGAACAGGTCAGAGAATATTTCAATACTTTTTCTGCATTCCTTTGCCTCTAGGGGAAGATGTGAGAAATCATTCAAGGGCACCACCCCAGCTTTAACTTGAATAATATCTCTGCTTCATGGAGGTAATTTTTCTAACATAGTGAATAGATGTGCCTCCCCTTTGACGAAGGGGCTGACTTTAATGATAGTGACTTAACCTCCTAACAGAATGTTCCTTATCCACATTCTCCTGAATCTTTGGGCTAGCATAGGAAAGTGAATCTCAGGTGACATAAACTGAGTAGATTGGAAGATATGCAACCATCCTCATAATAAGTGAGGATGGTTATATACTCTCTTTAGTAAGAAGAGAGTGTGCAGGTACCCAAGAATTTTCTAGACTTGGGGGCCGGAGTGATCGCCCAGCTGGTAGGGGTTTGCCTTTGCACGCGGCGGCCCATGCCGACCCAGGTTCGATCCCCGGCATCCCATATGGTCCCCCAAGCACCGCCAGGAGTGATTCCTGAGTGCAGAATTTTCTAGACCTGCAATAGTGACAAGATGGCAATTATTATGTTCTGACCCTAGTTTTCCCTCACCTGTATTTCCTCTTTCATCTATTCTAATCTGGGATCAATCTCTGAAGAACAAAGATAATATATTTTCATTGTTTGCTACTATGAAAACTGTATCACTGTATTCCCGTTCATCATCGATTTGCTCAAGCGGCACCAGTAACATCTCCATATGTCCTGTCTCATACTAGTAGAGCCCAAGGGCATCTGCTTGCTCCAGGAACATAAAGAGCTTCAAACCATTACATCAGGTCATGGGAATGAGGTCTATAATTGTTACTGGTATTTGGCATATCAAATATGACACGGGTAGCTTGCCAGGCTCTGCCATGTGGGTGGCATACTCTTGTAGTTACCTCTAAATCCAGCATTTATTGATGAACTGCATGGCTGCAAGTGGCCGCCGAGCTGGACTGTAATAGGCTCTTCTACTGGGTGGAGTTCTGAGGAGAGGTAAGTTCGGATGTGGAAAATGGTGGCCCTCATGGAGTGGGGTGTCGCTCTGGATTCTGGCGAAGCTCTGCTGGGGTGGCGGGTCAGGGATAGAATATTTAATATAATTAAATATACATAAAATCAGGTGATTTCAGAGACTGCCACATCCAAAACAGCAAGAACAACCGTGCTGGCGTGGATGTGGGGAAAAAGGGACTCTGATCCACTGTTGGTGGGGAGGTGCCGACTGGTCCAGCCCTTTTGGAAAACAATATGGGCATTCCTCCGAAAACTAGACATTGAGCTTCCATTTGATCCAGCAATAGCACTCCTGGGAATATCCAAGAGACCGAAAACACATAGCAGAAACACTATCTGTACTTCTTTATTCATCTCTGCGCTATTCACTATAGCTAGAATCTGGAAACAACCTAAATGCCCGAGAACAGAGGACTGGCTAAAGAAACTGTGGTTCATCTACACTATGGAATACTATGCGGCTGCAGATGACATTATGAAATTTACCTGCAAATGGAGGGACATGGAGACTATCGCTGAGTGAAATTAGTCAGAAGGAAAGGACGATATAGAATGACTGCATTCATTATCACCATAAATAGATACCAGTGTTTTACTAAATGTGGGAAATGGTAATGGCAGATTAAGACTCACCATTGAATATACACAAAGAGACTTAAGTGATGAACTCTAAATATCTGCAGGGCTAGCCACAATGTGTAAAAGAAGAGGCAGAGAGATGCAGAGACAGAGAGAGAGACAGAGAGAGAAAGAGAGGAAACTGGGGTACCTGCTATTAAGGCAGCATGGGGGTGGGCAGGAGGGGGTGGGGTACATTGGTGGTGGGAAATAGGGGCACTGGTGGAGGGATGGGTGCTGGTATACTGTATTACCAAGAACCAATTATGATCACCTTTGTAATTGTGTGTTTCATTGTGGTATAATAAAAAAAAAAAATCAGGTGATTATATCAACCAATGCAAAGATACTGACGAAATTCCAAAAAATCACTCACAAAAAAAAAATTAACAATTATAAGTCCAGGTATGCAGGTACTGGTGGTGACGCTTACCAGGCTTCCGTGGAGCTGGAGTTGAGTCCCTGCCCCACTTTGGTCACCTCCAGAAGGCCCAGTGAGTCCACCTAAGACTACTGCTGGCACTGTTATCCGTGATCCAGGGACCCAGAAGCACAAAAGCTCTTCTGCCAGCTCTTCCCATGGCACACAGCCACAAAGGGGCCACGTGATATCTCAAAGTTCTCAATTGCATTAGAACTTGTATTTGTTTTATTTTGTTTTGGGGTCATAGTTGGTAGTTCTCGGGGCATATTCCTGATTCTGTACTCAGGGATTACTTCTGGCAGGCCTTGGGGGGACCATATGAGGTGCTGGGACAAAACCCAAAACCTGGGTTAGCTACATGCAAAGTAATCACCCTACCTGCTACAGTATCTTGCCAGCCCCTAATGTGCTCTCCTAATATTCTCTGTCTGTGTGTGTGTGTATGTGTGTAAGAGCTTCAAAAATCAAGCCAATGCATTCATTTTGAAATTATTATTTTAGTTTCCTTCATTTTTTCTTTCCTTCCTTGAAACTTCCTTCCTCTCTCCATCCCTCTCTCCTTCCTGTCTCCCTTTCCTTTCTTTCCTGATGGTGCTTAGGGCTACTTCTGCTCTGGACTTAGGGGTCTCTCCCAGGTGTGTTCCAGGGACCAAGTGCTGCTGGATATGAATTTGGCTTTCCTGTGGGTAAAGAATTGAGCTCTCACTCCTTTCCTATCTTTCTTTTTTATTGTTGTTGGTTTGGGGCAGACATGGTTCTGCACTCAGGAAATAGCCCTGGTGGGCTCAGAGGACCATTTGGGATGACATGGATTAAACTCAGGTGGGCTACATACAAGCAAGCACCCCACCCTCTGGGCTAGCTCTCCGACTCTCTGCCCTGTCTTTTTTAATGTACACAATGGTCATTTTCCTTGAGGTTGAAGACGTGCATGACACTGACACTCCTCCAAAGGGAGTGGTTATTCTGAGAGAATTCTGCTTTAGGACTGCCAAACTATTGTCAGACGAGCCCCGGCTTGTGCATTCGGTTGTTCGCTTTCTCACAGTCCCAGAGATTGAGCGACTGTAATCACCTCTCTGAGGCCATTCCATATGTCCACAGAAAGGTTTTCTCTCCACCACCTGCTTCTGATTTATTTGTGGGGAGCAGGCATGGTTTGGGGGCCACATCTGTTAGTGCATGGTATTTCTCCCAGTTTACTGTACTCTGTGGCCACTCCTGGTGGTGCTCCAGGAACCAGGTGATGACAGCAACCAAACCCGGCATTGTAATGTGCGAGGTCAGTGCCTTATCCACTGCACTATCTCACCAGCCCCATATACCTCATTTTTAGGACACTGAGCCCAGGCACCACCCAGCCAACTTGTCTCCTATGGAAAGCATAAAGGAAAATCCAATCACATCCCACATGCACATCTTCACAAATGCGCTCAGAATTCATTTGGCATCTCAAGCCAACGGAGAAAATGCAGGGATTCTGTTTTTGACTGGTCTCACTGTTCTTTATCAAGTTTTACCTGAGTCTAATTTAATTTCCTCAAAGCTACAGAGACAAGAAGCTTCTCTGGTAATGGGAAATACCTCATCCAGGTGTGTAGGCACCAAATTTGACATTGTCATCTTTCTGAGTATGTGTGTATGAGTGAACTCAAATTCCTGACTGCCTGCCCATATATCAGGAGTAAGAAGAACTCATAAGGTTTATAACATTCCCTACTGGGATGAAGGACTAGCTATGTCCATGGCTATCAGTAAACCGATGTTCTTAACATGCTACCATTGAGAGTATACTTGGATGAGCTATAGAGTAACCCAAATTTGAAATGGTACTTTTGACTGCAATTGCCATTTGTCATCCTTCTTACCCTCTATAGCCAAGATGCCAGCTCACGGTCCCATACTGGAGAAAAGCACTGCATCCAGGGGTGACTCAGTGGTTGGAGACCACGTCCCTCTGTCACAGAGTCCACAGCATCATGCTCATCTTGAGACCCAGCTAGATAATGTAGCCACTGTGCAGATCTCCTCCCTAGGAAGCAGGCCAAGGACAAAAGGCAAGGTCAGTTTTGGACCTCAAAACCAAGAGTGGCCTTACTCTTGATTGTGAATAGCAAATTATTCCACTTTGAAATCTCTAAAGCAACTACTAGTAGGGAGAGATAGTATAAGGAATAAGAAATCTTGGTGCAGAAGCAAAGCTCCCAGCCCTTTTGGCTCAGCTTATGACCACAGATGCTTGCCACGTGTTTCTACATCACCCCTTCAATGTCCAAGCTCCTGGAAGAGCTTAGCGGATGAGCTGGCAGCATAAAAGAGGAGGTTGGTGGATGGCTGCCTGGAGAGACAGTTTCAGATATACAAGATGATTGCCCCTCACCAAGGCTCTGTGACCATTGAGATGGCTGGCACCTTGGATGGTAGTTGCTTTTACAGTAAGCCCCTTTGATGTGGGACATAACTGTTTCTTTGAAACAATCAGAGTGCATTCCATTAAAAAGAACTCAGCAGAGGCTTGGCACGTCCCTACCTGTTCCTTCCCACCAGAGGTAACATTAAGCTATAGGCCCTCAACTTACTACTTTTTTGACTTCTGCACAGGACCTAACAAGTGAGAACAAAACAGAGGGAAAAGGTGGAACATACACAGATCTTGTCTTCTAGGGTAGGTCAAGAGGAGTCAGGGGTAGTATTATACCAGAGCAAGCAGTGATGATTTTTTGTTTCTTTTGAACTCATAAGAGTATAGTATACAAATCACAAGTATAAAATAGAAGCTTGACAAATTTCACAAATGCACATACTAATTTCACAATCATCCAGACAACCTTTATTTCCAAAATTCCCAGAGTTTTAATACTCAAACTAAGAGTATAAAGCAGTTTTCCACCGTTTTCAAGAAAACCTGGGATTCTTTTTCAAAGGTCAGCTCTTAGAAGTAGGTAAACAGAGAGGGGATGAGTTTGAGCTAAGGTAAGAATATCACTTGATGATCACTTGAATCCCGTTATTCATCAATTTGCTTGAGCGGGCACCAGTAACATGTCCATTGGACCCTATCACGTGCCAATGTAGCCCAATGGCATCTGGTTGATTCAGGAATATGAAGAGCCTCAAACCGTTCCTTCAGGGTCAAGGTAAGAATATTCCCTCTAGAAAGAAATAAGACTTCTATATAAGCTACGTTTTCTTTAACTTTTGGTTATAAGGAACTTATGAAGCAGCTTATTTTAAAAAAAAGTTTCCAGTTTTCAATTTGGTTTTAGTAATCTTTATTGGATCTCTCTCTCTCTCTCTCTCTCGCTCGCTCTCTGAAAAGGGACCTGTGGTGAACACCACTATTCTATTTTTTTAAAAAAAACCTATAAAGAAACAACAAATACTTAAAAGCAACAGAAACTGAGAAATTGTCTTTAATAGAAAACATCGCTGTAGGTGAGGCTGGGAGGGTGGGACAGGGTGAAGGGGGACATGGAGGAGGGAAGGGGTGACACTCTAGCGGAGTGTGGGGTTAGAATGTTGTTTTCTTGAACTGCCAGTATCAAGATCACAGTGCCTAAAATTAAAAAAGTTACTATGAGAAGAAACATGCACTTATCTTTTATAGTTATCCCCTTAACAAAAAGAACAAAGTTCTGGTTCTTCAAAACAGTATAGGCGTGGGGTGGCAGCTCAAAGGAACTAGTGCACAGGAGCCATGTGCAGGAAGCCTGTTCCATGCCCAGCATCGCATGGTCTAGAGCAGGACTTGAGCCCTTTAACACCACCAGATATGACCCCAAACACAAGCAAATGAAAAGAATGAAGTTTGCCTCTGAACTCAAAATGGAGATAATTTCACACACATAGTTTTAATTCAAACTTATATGGAATTTTTGATGGCTTTACAAATTGAAAATTAGATTTGTTCTGGTGTTTGTTAGAAATGTAGTCACATCTCATTCCCAGTTAAATTTGAATCCCTGAGAATCCTTGAGATGCCACATGGCTCTGAAGCCAGCGTCTTCCAACAAATTTTAAGAACCTTAAACTGAAGAGACCCAGGAGACAGGCCTCATGCAGAAGAGTTCACCTTGTTTTCTTTTTCAGCTCTACTGGTTCACTTTGGCGAACTGGGCTGGGTAACAGGCACTTCTGCAGTGATGAAAGAACAGCGTAGTTATGTGCCTACCTGTGCGATTTGACCCACCAGAATTGCCTCACCACTTTGCCGCTTACTAGCTGTGATCCTTGCCCTCTCTGTGATTCACTTTTCCTGAGTGTTAAATGGGAGTGCCACTTTTGGGGTTGACTAATACATTTCCTAAAGGCCATTAGGAAGAGGCAGGGGCAGTGAGAATTTCTATCTTGTACTGTCAGACTGAGATTGAATGAGTTGATGGGGGTCTATCCCTGTAATTCACAATTTGGTACAAACCTTCCTGCTTGCTAACAAGTCCCACACTGATGCTTGGAATACATGCCTGGTTATTCGCAGACAATAAACCATGGCACAAAACTGGAGTCTCCCTTTGGGGCTGAACAACCTTTAACCTTCAAGCTTCCGGTGTGAGCTCAGACTGCAAATACGAGTCCTTTCTGAGTCTGCTCATTTTCCCCTTGGAGGACTTTTTTGTTAGTATCCTGCTTTTTTAGATGACCTCCTTGATTAACTCCCAAGTGCTGGCTTGTGGCCCTAACAGGAGAGGAGAATGCTGTGAAGGTCTTGCAGAAAAAAATAGATGTGAGAGATAAATTTTGCCCAGGGAAAATGTATAATGCTGTTGGCTGTGGGTGCAATGCTAATTAGTCAACCATCTATATTCATAGAGTGACTAAGTGCTTGCAGAAACTAACCCCTTGCAGAAACTAATACTCTCCCAGGAGCAATGGTTTGGTGTTCACTATTTTTTGTATTTGCTGTGATTTTGTAGAACAGAGGGGACAGGGGACTGTGGAGATAGTACAGAAGGTAAAGCATTTGTCTTGCATGTGACCAACCCCATTTTGATCCCAGCACCACTGGAAGCGATTCCTGAGCACAGAGCCAGAAGTAGAGCTCCTGAGAAAAATTGGGTGTGGCTTTACCTAAAACAAACAAACAAAAACTGGGGAAAAAAGCATAGCTATCATAACATTGAGAACAGACAGCGTAAGTAGAACACTTAAGGTGCAAGTCAGATACTTGCTGACTGCTAAAGATGTGTTAGTCAAAAGAAGAAATTCCTGGTTGAGTTTATTAAGAAGACAGATTCTGCCTATCGTGGAGCTGGCCAGGGGACCCAGTAGGTAACAAGGTCATCCAAGAATGTCAGGGAGCAAAGAAAAACAGACTTCTGGGAAGACTTAAGGCTAGAATTCCCTTAGAAATCAGGTCCTTACCAATTTCTCATTCTTCTTTAAGCATCAAAGGGCCAGAGCAAAAGTATAGTGGGTAGAGCCTTTTGCCTTGCATGTGCAGCCAATCCGGGTTCAGTCTCCGCAACCCATATGGTTCCCTGAGCACTGCCAAGAGTAATTCTTGAGTGCAGAACCAGGAGTAACTCCTGAGCATCTCCAGGTGTGACCCCACCCCCACCCCACTAAAAAGAAATGTTTCTGGAGAGTTGATGGGTAAGATGCTCTGGCCTTTGCTGGAGCTAGGCATGGAAATCACCTGGAAGTACCCCAACCCCAAATCTAGAGCCTGCCTCACCTCCACATTTGATACAGAGTCTCCTCAAGTGGGAC
This sequence comes from Cryptotis parvus, assembly GCA_021461705.1. Taxonomy (NCBI): domain Eukaryota; kingdom Metazoa; phylum Chordata; class Mammalia; order Eulipotyphla; family Soricidae; genus Cryptotis; species Cryptotis parvus. The sequence goes on along the minus strand of JAJIBD010010381.1, from coordinate 59,841 downwards.
CAACCCTGTGTAGCTGGGAGCAGCTGCCCAATACCAGTCCAACAGCTTGTTGAAGACAAGGAATTCCCTCTGGAACAGGCGAGACCAGGGTTCAAAGGCCTTGGGCAAGTGATGAAAATCAGTGAAACTGTGATTTGACTCACGGGTCTGGAAAGGATGACAGTGCCCCCACCCCCACCTTGAAGCAGAGTGTGAACCAGAGTCTGTTCACACTCTAGCTCTGAGGTTGCTAGCTCTGAGGTCGGCTCTGTGATACACAAACATCTGGCAGAAGACAGACTGGCCTTCTTTATCATTGCTTCATTCGTGATTGAAGCTTATTGCTTCATTCCGTGATGTCTAACCTGGAAAGGATGCCCCCTTCTCCCACCCCCAGGAAACACGGGCAGTTTCCCCAGTAGGGCAGAGGACTGGATCATCCTCTTTCTTTCCTCCCACTGGCTGGTCCCACACAACTGGTTTTGGACACCCAGACCAGACCTGGAAACACTTAGCCCAGTGTCACTCTCCTCATTGTTTCCACAACCCTGGGAAGCCGGCAGAGCAGCATTGTCACTGAGAGCAGGAGCCAGAAAGGAAAACATCCTTCTTCGGGTCTGATGTCAGCCTTCCTTGGGAACCTGATCTGGCGCCCCCGGGGGCTTTGCAGATGTCATTGGTAGACTGAATGGATGCAGTCAGGCCAGGTGGGCAGCGTGGGCGCCAGTGCACAGGTGGTCACCGGCCTTGGCTGCATCTGCCACCAGCTGGAGTGTCTCCAGAGCAATCTGCAGTCCCCATCTGCTTGCCACTGTCCAGGAGACAGCTGCCCAGGGCCGAATCATATTCTATGCTGTCCCGTGAGCTGTTCTTAGTGAAAACGGGTACTTAGCCTTCTCCCGTTCCCTTTGATGGTTGACACTCTGACTCTCTGTTCCTGTACTTTTATTTACACCCCACCCTCACTCAACCCTCCCCCTCCTGCAGGTGCACACGCATCGTGCCGCCCGCACACACACACACACACAACTGCCATCTTATCCCCAAAGTTAAACAGTTTTCTCCAGTTTTCTTTGATCTACCCTCGCACCTTTGTCATGGGCATTTTTGCTGGACCAGGGCTCTGTCACCAGGAAAACCTCCTTCCCAGTAGCAAAATCATAACTCCAATAAAAACAACTGCCCTCTGGAAGGATGGGTGCTGGAACAATGTAAGACTCAAACACAAACATGAAAATCTTCATAATTGTATATCTCATGGTAGTATAATAAAATAAAATTAAATAAATAAATAGATAGATAAACAGACAGATAGATAGATAGATAGATAGATAGATAGATAGATAGATAGATAGATAGATAGATAGATAGATAGATAGATAGATAGATAGATAGATAGATAGATAGATAGATAGATAGATAGATAGATAGATAGATAGATAGATGAGACAACTGCCCTCTGCCTTGTGTCTGGTGACCCTAAAGAAAGGACTCATTTTTCCGGGAGAGTGACATCATGCCCAACTGCCTCTCTGCTGTTCCCTTTGACCTGATTCTGCTCCAACCAGTGGCCAGAGTTTGTTAAAGTTCAGTGGTCTGAAGTTTGGTGTAATTTTCTTGAACTTCCAATTATTTTCAATAGACATCAACTTCTCTGATTGGGAAATAAAATAAAGGACAACTCTATAGAATAGTGAAGATCTGAAAAGGAATTCAAAAGTGTGAACTCAGTGTCAAGCACTGTTGAATGATCTGGATTCAGCTTTTTAACAAGTTAGAAACTATTAGAGTTAGATATTAGTAGAGTTTAGTCTTGTCCTTCAATCAGTGACTATTTTGGGACATAGAGGGATTTTTTTAACAAGCACTCACAATTTAGAAGCCCAATGTTGAGATTAGAAACCAATTTGTCGCTAGAATTAGGGTGTGCAACCCTGGTGCTGAGACTTTAAAATTGCATTTTCCAGAACCAGGGAGATAGTATATGGCTTAGTGAGGTTTCTTTGCACGCACCAGGTTCAATCCCAGCACCACGTGGTCTCCCAGCATTCTGAGTGTAGTCCTGCAGGTCCCTAGCACCACAGGGTCTGAGCAGTACCACATCCTCTTGTTCAACTGCTAGCCCAGTTGTCTTAGCATCAAATAAGATTGAGAGTGGTCTTCAATCTGAGCACTTATTGGGAGCTCCTCACCCAAATAAAACAAATGCAGTAGGATGGTGTTTCTCATGCTCAGAAACCATTACATTCTGGAGTGTTTAGACACCATGGATGAGACATACCAATAACACTCACAGCAACCACAGCCCTTCTGTTTTTCTTGTATACAGTAGATTTCCTTGTGAATCTTAGCTTGAAAGGAGGACTCAGGGCAGGAGGGGAAAGGTGTTCACCAGACAGCGTTCTATTAGTCAAGGACCACTGTGATTGTGTCCAGACCACTAGCAGCTAGCAGGAGGGCTGATGTGAGGGAGGTACCTCATAGCAGTTTTTGTTGAGGTGGTGGTGGTGTTGGATATGGTTATATGGTACGGTGTTGGGATTGGACACAGGATCCACACACGTGCAAGGCTTCAGTCCTACCACTGAACCACATTCCTGTGCTCCCCTCAAACAGTTTGTTGTTGAGGAAATGCTACTCTACTCCCACCCCTGCCTTCCGTTCAGCCTTGAATATGAGGAGAAGTACACAGGAAGAGGGGTGAATGAGACAGTGCCTGCTCATTGCAGCAGGCTTGGCTCTGGGCATGACACATCATCCCTTGAGTTCAGCCTGTCTTGGGGGCCTTATCTGCAAAATTCTGGGAGGAGGAGCTACAGGAAAGCCAAAATTCCAGTACAAGTCTGGCGTTTCAATAAGTCAATGAAGCAAGGAGAGGGGGAGTCGGAGCCCGCAGACTGTCGTGTATCAATCTCCCTTATCTCTATCAAGGGATTCCTCCTCCCTCCGTGGTGAGAGCATGCGGCATGCCTCTGCTTGTCAGGAAGGGATGTTCCCTGGGAGAAAAAATTAATATTAAATTGGGGAATGGAGACATTGGTGGTGGGAAACGTAGGTGACACTGCTGAAGGGAAGGGTGTTGGGACATTATATGACTGAAACCCAATCGTGGACAATTTTGTTACTGCATCTCATGATGATTTCATTAAAAATCAAAACATAACACTCCCAAGGAGAGAACAGGGCAAGTGTAAATATGTTGAAGAATAAATGCGTTCAGGATGCAACCTTTTTAGTGATGTCCTTAAGTGAACCAGAAGAGCTCAGCACTGACACACTTCATCAGAGGTAATACCAAGTTCCAAACATCATGCTCATATTCTGACTCTGAGTCCATTTAAAAAAGTGTTACTATAGTTTGGGGTTATGCTTATAGTGGTATTAATGTTTATGGTATTAATGTACAAAGTTACTGCACATCACAACCATCAAGGTGCCCCGACCTTCCACCATGATCTCTAAGTCATCTCTAGTCCACTTCTTCCTTGCCCTCAACTCTCTCCCTGATTACTTGGTAATTTGAGTTTTGCGATCCAAGGCCAAGGGCCTGCCATTGCTCAACATAATCTATTCCCTTGTTCTCTGACTCTGAGTCAGTTTCATGCCATGTGTACACATCCTGAGTCAAATATATCAACCCCAACCTGCGTGAGAAACAGCTCGTCGTAGTCAGCAGCTCAGAGGTTATGTTTCAAAAAATTATTTCTTTCACAACAGAGTTTTAAATGGAACTATTACTGCCTTAGTTTTGGCTGAGACTTCCTGTTTTCATTTTCGGTAACTGCTGTATAAGTAAGCCCAGACTGGGTATCTGAAAAGAACAGAAATTGGTGCTAGCTTCTGCAACATGACCAGAAATGTCTTGTCTCATGGTTCTGGAGGCCAGAAGTTCCAGGTTATTATCACTGGACTCTAGGCAGGCTGTGCTCCTTAATGGATTATTCAATCATTCCTTCCCTTCTGTGGGACATCCAGGACTATAAGTTCTCATCTCCACCCTAGGGTCATATTGCTTCTGGGCTTCTACGTTATTAGATCGCCTATGCATTAGATCTCTCTCTCCTCTCTCTCCCTCCCTCCCTCTCTCTCCCTCTCTCTTTTCTCTCTCTCCTCTCCTCTCTCTTTCACTCTTTCTCTCTGTGCTCAAGTGTTCAGGACTTAGTCCTGCTCTGCACTCAGGGATTACTCCTTCAGGGGCTTAGGGTATTAGATGGGTTGCTGGAAACTGCTATACCCATTGGGTACAAGCAAAGGTAATTATTTAACTGTTGTACTATCTGCCCCTGTGATATATATATACACACATATATGTATATATATATATGTATCAATCACAGCAATGTTCCAATACCCATCCCTCCACCAGTGGATATTTCCAAGGAATAATCTTACCTCACACCCATCCCCCACTCTCTCTCTCCCTCCTCCTCTCTCTCATTTTTCTTCTCTCTCTCTCTGTTCCTCTTTCTCTCTACTTTTGCACATTGTGGTTTGAAATACAGACACTGAAGGTTTATCATGTATATCCCTTTACCTCTATTCAATGCTCAATTCTAGTCTAGTGTTACCATTTCCAACTATTATTGTCAAACTAGTCCCTTCTCTATCTTACCTACCCTCCACCCCAGATTCCAATGTGTGTCATATTTTTGCAGAGATAATGAATGACTTCATCTCAAGCCCAAATCAGATCACCCAAAATAATCTCACCTCAATATCATTAGTTTAACCCTGTCTTTTGTCACTCAGGGAATATCCACAGGAGTGGAGATGAGAAGCTAATTTTTGATGGGACATTTGGGGGCCCTCAAGAACTCCCAGAGACCAAGCACAAATGGTTAGGTGCCAGGTCAGTGCAGAACTCACCAAGCATGCAAAGTGCTTCAAACAGCCTCAAGGCATTGCTGGCTTACAGAGGAGGATGCTACAGGGAAAAAAGAGTCAGCAGAACACTGTTTATTTCCTCTCTCCTGCAGGGAGGTGGGGAGCACATCTCCCTCCCCTCAGACCATGGGAGGTGCTCCAGAACAAAGCATAGGGAATGTCTTTTTCTTTGACTTGATCTGGCATGCTGCTCCCTCACCCCAAGTTCTCAGAGACTGTGACCACAGGCTTAAATAAGAGATAGCTGAGAGACAAAGAGAAACAGAACCAGAAGTGTGTGGCAAACACTCAAGAATGTGTCCTCACTCCTTCACTTCAAGTTTCCTGGAGGGATACTGTGACACCATATAGTGAGGGCCCAAGGCTGAGGGAGGAATTCTAATGAGGAGTCCCCAAGAGGAACTTGGTGCAACTGCTCACACCAAGATATCCACAATCAGGCAGAGGCCCATGGAGAGAAACACATCACAGAACTCAACCGAGCCATAATCTGAGCAATCTCTTCCAGGAAAGAATGAACTTATCCAAGAACAGACTACTGGATAGAGAAACTATGGTACAGGTATACAATGAAATACTAGACAACCATGAGGAAAAAGCGAAGTCATAAGATTTGCTTATAATGGATGGACATGGAGATTATCATGCTGAGAGAAATGAGTCAGAAGGAGAGAAACAGATATAGAATGACTGTATTCATTTGTGGGATATAAAAATGTATACAGTATGAGACTAATATCCAAGGTCAGGGAAAACAGAGGCCAAGAGGGCAGATCAATGGTTGGAAGCTTGTGATAAGAGTGTGTGTTGGAGGGGTGGTGCAGGGGTTGCGAAGGGCAGTTAGGCTAGAGAAGGGGCCGGTATCACAATGATAGTAGGTCAGAAATAATCATTTTGGACAGAAACTGAGTGTTGAAAGTAGGTAAAGGGATATACCTGGTAACCTTACAGTATCTACATTGCAAACCATAAGGCTTCCAAGGAAAGACACAGAGAAAGAAAGAAAGAGAGAAAGAGTGAGAAAAAGAGAGAGAGAGAGAGAAGTATTTGCCATAAAGGTAGGCAGTAGGGTGCAAGAGCAAGAGAGAAACTGGTGACATTAATGAATGTACACTGGTAAGGGGATGGTGACAGAACACTATGTGACAAACAACTTTTTAACTGAGCATCTCATTTGTGATTCAATAAAAATGAATAAATGAATGAATGAATGAGTGAATGAGTGAATGAGTCAATGAGTCAATGAGTAAATAAGTGAATGAGTGAGTGAATGGGTCAGTGAATGAGTGAGTAGGTGAATGAGTGAGTGAGTGAATGAGTGAGTGAATGAATTAATGAATGAATGAATGAGTTTAGGTGCCACATGGCAACTCCCTTTACACAAGTCCTCGAGAAACTAAACTGTCAGTGGTATTACGTAGTGGGAGGTGGAGCTTTAAACAGAGTCCCGCCCAGTTGTGAGCAGTAGTGTTTAGAATAGATAATATAATCCAAAAGTATGATGCCTTGAAAATTAGGACATCAGACCCTGGGATAATGCTGATCGTTTGATTTGTGTGATGCTGAGCTTTGAGAATATGCAACTCCTGAAACTCTGTGAATTACATTTTTAAATAAAAAAATTGCAAATTATGCAAGACTTCCCTTTCTGGCATCAGACTATATAGTCTGGTCCTTCCTGCCATGCCCCTCGCTTCAGCCCAGTCTCAGCCTCAGAGATACTATAGTAGCGTCATGGGTGGAAGGAGCAGAAATCCTAAAAAGCTCATCTGAGACCTGAGACAGGCAACCCAGGGGAGGCCACCTGGTTTGTTGTTGGTGTTTTTGTCTGTTTTCCCCATCCCTTCCAGGTGGTGCTTTTGCAAACACTAGGAGTTCCCACTTCTGGCTGAGGTGCTCACAATCCTTGCAGTTGCATTGCTCACTGGAGATCAAGTTGAGGCGCTCACATACACCCTCGCTGCAATGCAGCTAAATCCCTTGTGGTGCTGGAGTCACAGACAACACAGCTGCCAGGATTTCGAGGTACATGACCAAACCCCCTTGAAGCTCCATGCATGCAAGGCAGGTGTTTTATCATCCCAGCCATCTCCCAACCTTTAAGGGCTGCCAATTTGGAATGAAGTTTGCAATGTGATGCCTATCCTAGATGGGGCATTTTAATGGTGGAGAAAGGCTTAATTCTTAACATGAGACTGAGCTCAACCCATAAATAACTTGCAGGCCTGTTTAGAACCACATAGTCATGGGACCCAGATGGTTTTGTCCCTGCTGTGGCAATGTCCTCGTCTGTGGGAATGACAGAACTGTTTCCAACACTCCCTGTGTTTGGCATGTGCCTTTTCAAGCCTAGCCTATTCACTGTGGTGTTTGGATTTCTTTCTTATGGTTTGGTCTCTTTTTAAGAAATTAAAGTAGAGAGCTGGGTGTTAGCACTCTTCTAAAGCCTGTGGACTGGCTGGCATGGTCCAGATCAACAGAAACCATCATGTCCATAACGTGCACTCTTAAGCCAAGGATTATAGGGTTTCTGGGTCAGTGGGGAGGGCCTGTGTTGCCACAATTAGCTCAACCACTGACCTCACAACTTAAAATTGCACTTTCTTTGGCTTCCAAATGCCATCTTGTGGGCCAATTTCAGTTTCGATAAGCATCTCTCTCCAGTCTGGGAACAGAGTTCACTGTCTCACTTATTCTTCCAGTGCTGGGAATTCCCCAGACCTTTTCTACTTCTTTGTAGGTTCAAAAAAATGTGGTCATCCGTGCCTTTATCAGCCCCCAGGGCTAAGCAGCCTTTACAGTGGGAGCAGATAAAGGAAGCAAGAATGACATAAAAGGGCTTTATATTGGGCTTCCCTCTTCTAGTTGCCTTCTTTGTGAACTCAAGCAGTGTACCGGTAAGTAAGCATATATGCATGCGTGTAAAATCTTTTTAAAGCACAGAGAGCACCAGAGGGCGAGTTCAATGGGAGGAGACTGTGCTTTGCCCTCAAGAAGTCTGGGTTCCAACCCCAGCACTACAGAGTAAGAACCACAAACGTAAACAAAATTTTAATTTACAAAAAGTGATAGTAGGGCCAGAGACATACTAGAGTAAATACGGCACTGCCTTGCTCTCAGTCAACCTCAGTGCAGTTCCTGATGCCGCATATGGATTCCTGAACACAGCTAGCATGACTGGCCCCATGCATACAATTCTATTCTGAATTTTCGTGTGTACCTTTTCCACCTCGGAGCAAAGTCCAGTGATCCCAGAACACGGGAGGCAAGTCTGAGATGAGGAAGGTGAATTCTAGAACAGACAATCAGAGAAAAGATTCAGGTCAACATAAAATATATTGAAGGCTGAGAATGACTCCTCACCCTTGTTAAAAACAGATAAACATCATACTCAGGGATATGGGGCCGGGCGATAGACCAGCGGGTAGGGCAATTGCCTTGCACGCAGCCAGCCTGCGCTGAACCAGGTTCGATTCCTGGCATCCCATATGGTCCCCTGAGCACTGCCAGGAGTAATTCCTGAGTGTAGAGCCTGAGCATCACCGGGTGTGACCCAAAAAAGAAAAAAAAAAGATTTAAAAAGAGATATTCCAAGAGAATGGCCACTTGGAAGAAAGATTAAATTTTGAAGTATAGTGTGACCAGACGTCAAATTTAGTATAAATGGTAAGCACTAGGGGGGGGGGGGGGGGGGGGGGTGGTGGGGGGGGTGGGGGGGGAAAAAAAAAAAAGTAAGACTACAAACATAATCCTCATATGCCATGATTGTGCCTTGATTTATGTCCTCGGGTGTTCAAGTGAGACGGTAAAGTTTGTTCATTATAGAAGCGTTGCTTGTGAAAAGCATGCATCAGGGAGCATGAACTATAGTGATGAACTTAAAAAAATGCTAATCATGATACTTCTCTAGCTCCAAGTTCTTGTTTAATTAGTCCAGGTGCTACCTACATGCAGGGAAAATGCACCCAGCTGATTTCTAACATATGACAAAGGGCGAAGTTCAGTGGTCTACTACCTAAAGGACATGATAGATAATGTAACTACTGCTAAATAATTAGTTGATTCCTTATCTCCCACTTCAACCCCATTCCACTCACAGGTAAAGAGACACAGCGGTGAACTCTGGGTGATACAGTGGCTAAAAACACTTGCCTTGCACATCTGTGTGTCATGAGTTTCTTCCCCAGTAACATCCATGTGCTGAGCCTGTAATTCAGCTATCTGAGTAACTAACTCTTAGTAACTTAGCTATCTGAGATCCCCAGGCACACAACAGTGTGTGATGTTCAGTGCAAACCATGTATGCATGGACACCACAACTAAAGTAGGTGATTCTCAGCAGATACCTCCCTCAATGACATTTGAGCACTGTAGCCAGTAGTACATCACCCAGTGACCATATGAATGAACGCCACAGTGAGCCCCCTCACCCCAAGAGCACTACAGTCAGATTGTGCTAGAGCACCTCAGCTAAAGGAGTGTAGCTGCCAGCAAGCCACGATAAAGTGTTTGTGACCTCCAATCATCCCAACAATAGCAAAAGAGAGAGAAAGGACTTGGGAGAGAAAGACAGGCTCACAATACCACTGTTTTCCCTTTGCTGAATTGCCTGTCTGAAAAGCTGACTTTAACAGAATTTTCTGCATTGATTCACATTTCCCCACTGATATGGGGCTGACTTCAGGTCTAAATTTCCACAGGAGAACACTGACCTTAAAGATATGGTAAAAAACAGGTTAATAACACAGCAAAACTGTTAAGAGGACACATAAAGGGACAAAAGATATTAAGATAAATACTAATAAGTTATACATTTGACAGGGGGGAAGATAAACTTTTCTCATCTTAAGAGCATTTAGGTTGAACCAATCAAAAACTACAAGGTAGCATTAATTTATTTAATCATTAGAAATGCTACAGGCCTTCCTCAATTTTCTAGTTTTAAACATGGCACTGCTCCAACTGACTCAAATTAGCTTTTGTAAAAGGAGGAAAATTGTTCAACCAGTAAGAAGGGAGTTGAAAGGTAGTGAAACATTATGCATGAAACTATCTGTAACAGTACTTTATACCACAGTGTCTGAAGTTATAAACTAGCACCTCTCATAGAGACAGACTGGAGAGTGGGACACAAATGGAGTGTATGTGTGTGTGTGGTGCAGGGGCGAGACATTGGTAGAGGAAGTGGATACTGGTGAAGGGATTGGTGTGAAAATATTATATAACTAAAATCCAATCATGTATAACTTTATAATTCATGGTGACTAAATAATTTCTTTAGTGGTAGCAGTTGGGGTGCTGGGGAGACCTTTAAGCTCTGGTAGCTAGAAAGGTTTCAGGATAATGAATAGAATGATGTGAAAGGCATGAGAGCCAATTCCTCCAAGCTCCAAGACTAGAATTGGAATTTATGGTGCTCACAGTGAACCAGGTCCACAAGATGTATGGATACAGGAATGGAAGACACATTATAAAAATAAAATACAGGAAGATACGTGCAAAGTGTGCACAAAAAAGAGACACATCAGAGTACAGAGATAGGTTTAGGGGTGATTAGAGGTTCAGTGAGCTTGGAGAAGGAAGGGAACAGTAGGGTAAAGAGATAAACCACTGTAAGTCTTTGACTTGGAGTTAAAATTCCTTTTTAAGAGCTGTAGGGGTGAAGTAACAGGATGTAACTAAAGTTTCAGAGCTCTCTGGGTAAGCAATAACTGAATGACAACTTTGCTGTGTTGGATTAGACAGTAGACCTGGAAAACAGAAGCCAGGAAGAAAGATGAAGGGCATCTGTCATTCTCTATGAGACATATTGTGCTGGTTAGCCTTAAAGTTTTCATGGTGGAGGAGGTGAGAAATCAGGTCATCAAATCTGTTTAAATGGTGGAAGTGAAAAACTGATGGATTCCACCTGAGTTGCACAAAGAATAAGTCATGGCTGCTCCATCTTACCAGGACTCTGTCTCCTGCCACACTTTGTCATGCATGTCTCCATCTACCTTTAGTCTCTAGCTACTTTTTGGCTTCATTCTGATTCTTCACACGGTGCAGAATGACATGGAGTAGCATAGAGCAGGTCATAATAATGTGTCAAAGCCCTAAATTCTCACCTCCCATTTTGTAGTCATAGATACTTGCTTTGTAGTTCTATTATCAGACCTCAGCAAGGTCCTCTTTAGTTCATGGTCCTAACACTTGGACCAGTCACTGCTGTCAGCACGTTAGCATCAGAGAATTAGGACTTTCCAGGCTTGACCGAGCATAAACCATGTTCAAGAGAAAATACAGAATATTTTTTGGAATTGGAGGATTAAAAATACTTTGTAATAAATGTTTAAAAATTACCATAATCTAACTCCTGAACTAAGACCCAAATTGTTTCCTTTCCCCTTGATTCTAAACCCAGAACAGCTTCCAATAGGGGGACACTCCTCTGAAAATAAATATTCTTTCTTAAAAAATTGCTTAGGTTATGTTTACAGTAGTGTTGACAATGATGGCCTTGGTGTACACCGTTACCTCATCAGTGTCCAAGACCCCACATGTCCCTCTTTCATACCCTATTCCCTCATCCCAATCTAGACTTCTCCATTTGTATTGCTGTTCCAAGAATTTGTTATCCATTGACAAATATTCTTTCGTTATCAAATAGTAAGGATATTTCAAGTTAAGGGTAAACCAAGTTAAAAGTTGTTGTAAGTTAGCCTTGGGTCCAAAAGTCCAGGATAATTAATGATTCTAAGGCAAATGGAGTGGAGGCCAGGGACACCAAGAAAGTTCATCTCAAATTTCCAGAAAGATTTTCTATATCCCACCAGATCCACAAATGTAAAGATTCTCTGAAATACTTTCACAACAGATACAGAAAGAAGCCCTTGCAGGTCTAAGATGCCAAAATGCAAGATATGCCTGCATATTTTTTCCCTCTTCCCCAGGCACTTTCTATAGAGGTGTTTCTTCACACGCCTTTCTTAACACCTTGCTGTCCATTAAGGGTTCTTGGCTTCAACCCAGCTCCACTACTAGCTATTGTGTGCTCTGGCAAAACTCTACTGAAGAATGAAGGAAATAGTCCCAAGTCTGAGAAATGTTCAATGTTGTGGCAATACAGGATCTTGAAATACAGGTTTTCAAAATGCAGGAGGTGTGTGTGTAGGGGGGCTGTCCACAGCGACACCGGCTGCTGGTTCCCATTAATGTTGGCTATTTCACTGTAATCTGAGTCTGATCATTGATCCCACCCTGGCAGCCATCTTTATCCTCCCTTCTAGAACACCTGCTCCCACAGTCACTGGGAAATAACTGAGGTATGTTGACAGTTTCTTTAACCCAAACAACATAGAGCTGTTTAGAGTAAACATTGCACACTAGTGAGGTTTTATTGATCTCTTTTTCTCCCAGACACCCCTCCAGCTCCTCCTATCCCACACTCATTTCTGTTCATCTGCCACCTGGAAGCAGCAAATGCTGCTCCTCTTGCTCTTCTGCATACCACAGGCAACAATAATATTTACAGTGGTGGCTGAAGGCCTTCCTGCTGTCTTCACAACTCTGGCTCTCAGGTTGCGGTGAGACCCAGGGAGAGCCAACGGCTAAGCCCGGGCTCCTTGGTTCTATTACCTAGAAAAACCTTTCTGTTGTTTTCTAGCCTAAACTCTAGGCATGATCCTTTGTGAAGTCCCTTCTGAAACAGGGAACTCCCAGATATTTTCAAAAACAGAAGAGCTATCCTTGCAGGCATTGAAAAAGGATTTCATTTTCTTTTGGAAGAATTACAGAGGAGATGAACATGTCTGTGAATTTGACGAGTTATAGCTCAGGGTGATTTCATGAAGTTCAGAGACAACAAAGATTAATCCATCAGATATATAGGAAGACAAATACTATAACATATGTATTTTACTAATTAAGTATAGCTTTACACGCATCTTAAATACACTCATCTAAAAGTATAAGTATGACCCTTACCAATGACTAAGAATAATAAACTGAGGCTTCATGCTCAAATTATTTTTATTGCTTAGGGCAGCTAACCAAAACTTTCTAAAGCCACTAAATTAGAAATTTGCATGTTATTCTCATGTTGAAATCCATGATTCCGTGGCTTTGTATCCTAAGATAAACTATGCCAATGTAAACCTGATAGAGTGATGGAAACAGACAACTGGTCAACAAGCAGTAGCATAATTCCAGTGACTTTCTGTCAGGTGCAACTATCTTCTTTCCTCTACAAAGGGAGCCAAATCTTGACCTGTCCTTGGCTGGAGATGATGGAGGTCACTGACCCAACATAGAGCATGGACCTCGAGGTACCCCTTGGGGGTCCTCCAGGAGCCCCCTTCTTTAGGAGAGCATCTCTACCTGGTATTATAACAAGTCTACATCTGATAAAGAACTATCGCTCCTAGTCTTTGGAGACGGTGCTGCCCAAATGATACCATCTAATCTTTGTTCTTTTCTGTGCCATTCCTGGCTTTAACTTGGAGTGTCCTGTCCATGGATAACCTAGTTCAATCCTTATAATTTTGAAGTTCTTTCTTGGGAGACTTAATGCACAATTTTCCTAAGCCCATCCTTATTCCTTTTCAACTTTTATCACTTATTTGTTCTATTTTTCATTGGACCTCATTTTATTATACTATTTCACCTTTATTTTCCTAAGCATCTATGGTGACCACCTTCTCCATTAGATAATTTCTCTTTTTTTTGTAATCTAAACACTCACTTTAATTTTTGCTTATTGCTTTTAGAGAATCTAAATTATTCTCCAAAACTCTTCCTTTCAAGAAACTTCCTACTGAGTTTTTTAGGAAAAAACTTATATGTCTTCTCTCCTGAAGGTCCTCTTTGGTTCTTCAGACAATATCCAGAGAAGCTAAAAAATTCCTTTTCTACTCTCTCTGCACATCCTCCTTCAGGACACCAATGACACTTGGTGTATTTCCTTGGGTATATTCCCAAGAGTGGTATAGCTGGGTCAAATGGAGCTCAATTTCTAGTTTTTGAAGAAATGTCCACATTGTTTTCCAAAAAAGTCTGTACCAGTTGACATTCCCACCAACAATGGATGAAAGTCCCTTTCTCCCCCAAATCTACACCAGCACTTGTTGTTCTTGCTCTTTTGGATATGTGCCAGTCTCTGGTGTGAGATGATATCTCATTGTTGTCTTGATTTGCATTTCTCTGATGATTAGTGAAGATGAGCATTTTTTCATATGCCTTTTGGTCATTGGAGTTTCTTCTTTGTTGAAGTTTCTGTTCATTTCTTCTCCCCAATTTTTTGATGGAGTTGACTGTTTTCTTTTTGTAAAGTTCTACCAGAGCCTTATATATCCTGGATATTAACCTCTTATCAGATGGGTATTGGGTGAATATTTTTTCAGGCATTTCTGAAAGAATGGATTGTCTTTGTATCTTGGTTACTGTTTCTTTTGAGGTGAAGAAGCTTTTAATAAACAAGCAAAAAAAGAGAGAGGATATATAAAGGTGGTTATCTTCTGACTCCCTTCCAGAGTTTCCAGAATGTGGCAACTGCATAGTTAGTATTTAGTGTGTTTTTCCATTTGTTTTTCAGTAGGAAATCAATAGAGACCAAGTAATTAGTTGTATATGCTGCTCACTGAGTTGCATTCCCCTTTTCCTACATACTTTGAAAAGTATATTCAAAGCTAAATGGCATGCCCTAGTTGCTTGGCTATAATTGCTAGGTTATTTCCTAAATTTATTTCAGTGTTTTAATCACAGTTTATAGATTGTTTTCCCTAGGTTTTGGGATTCAAACTTCATACCAGGAACATGTTGTTGTTACTAAAAAATTTTCACCCAAAATTTGGACTAATTGAGGTATGATTATAAACAAATATGATTTCACTCTCCAACAAATATATGACTTTTTTTAAAAAAGACTCCACATTTATAAAAGGAATAAATATGATTTATTAACTTTGAGACTTTTAATTTTATTTGTTTTGTACTTGCTGTATTGGTACCACACCCGGAAGTGCTTAAGGCTTACTCCTGGCCCTAAGCTCAGAGATCACTCCTGTCATGGCTCAGGAAACAATATGGAAACCTGGGACGGAACTAGGTCAGCTTTATGCAAAGCAAGCAGCAGCACTTTACCCACTGGACTATCTCCCCAGGCCCTATTTTTGATTTCTAACCTCTCCATTACATCCACCATCACAGTCAAGAAAACCAAATACTTCTTATGTTATGGCATGTATATCTGAATTCTTTCTAAGTTTCATTCTCTCTCTCTCTCTCTCTCTCTCTCTCTCTCTCTCACACACACACACACACACACATACACACACACACTTGGTTACACATCTACCTCCCTCTGAAAGTCAATAAACTCATCAAGGCCAGGGTAAACTAATGCCTTCTCCTACACCTCCCAACATAGTACCTCATACAATACAGATTGTTAATTGTAATAAACTGAGTGAAGGAAGGAAGGATAGTTTGCCTTCCTGTTGATTCATGCAAAGGTTCACAGGTTCACACAAACACACATTCTATGTTATTTTAACTCTTAGTCCATAAAGCGTTTTCCACTGTAAGCACTCTTCTCTTAGTCTTACAAACACATGAACCCTTTAACCCAGAGGTCCATAAACAGCTGCCCAGAAATCAGCATAACCTGAGTGAGTAATGTACCCTATTGGGCCTCTGCCATAGCTTGCCTGTCCTCTCTATCTCCTACTCCCCACAGACACACCCATCCCAGAATGTATTCATCAAGAAATATCTCTTGTTAGGCAAGGAGAGCCCACATTGTTCTGTAGCTTTAAGAATATACTCTCACTGTAGCTTTAAGAATATACTTTCAAGCATCAGGTTCTAAGATCATCAGCTATGTGAAAAACTCTGGTAACTGGGTCATTACCCAGTTACTAGCAAGAAATATCTCTTGCTAGGCAAGGAGAGCCACATTGTTCTGTACCTTTAAGAATATACTCTCAAAGAGAGAAGCAGAAAGAGAAAGAGAGAAAGGGGGTACCTGCTATTGAGGCAGCCTGGGGGTGGGCAGGAGGGGGTGGGGGTACATTGGTGGTGGAAATGGGGGCACTGGTGGAGGGAGGGGTGCTGGAATAGTGTATTACCAAGAACCAATTATGAACACCTTTGTAATTGTATGTCTCACTGTGGTATAATAAAAACTTTTAAAAAGAAGAATATACTCTCAAGCATCAGGTTCTAAGATCATCAGCTATGTGGAAAACTCTGGTAACTGGGTCAATGATCCTTGGGTCATTGTGAAACCTGACAACATTGCATTTCCCTCTCTTCTTTCTTGCGTTCTATCCTGTCTGTCCAGTTCCCTCTTCACTGTTTCTATATAAGGCCATTGTGAAGACAGACAAGATAATGTTTGTGAAATGCCTTAAATTCTTACAAAGTAGGTTTACAAATTCAAACATCTCTTGCTTTTGGCAGTGTTATTTTAGCATGCTGTGAGTACTGCTATCATTTCTTAAGAGATAAAAGGAGTTCTGTGGATGGATGGTGGTGCTGGGACATCCACTAAACTATACGCTTAGTGGATAAGGTGGCATATTTCATTATGGTTATTTTTAAACTACCCATATTTAAAACCCCAGAAACCACAGCATCTGAAAACAAATACATGAAGAAATAGTCCATGACATAGTTCCTTAACTCTTCATATTATTTGCTTCAAAAGCAGGCTCCTTCGTCCAGCCTTTCAATGACTTGTGTATTAGTATCCCAGTGCTCACAAAACTGGGATCGAATTCTCCCAAGAGTTGAGGCAAGGCTAGAAGTGGAAGGGCCTGGAAGAACCATAGTCATTTCATCCCTCCTTCACATACTGCCAGGGAGCCACCATTCCATTTAAACTAATGGGCAGACTCCAATTGATATACCTCATTTCAGGTTGACTTCTACTTTGTTGGACAAAAGTAGCACATTTCTGTGTATATTATTAGGAGTAATTGCCCAGACATCAGCAATGTTCAGCATTAAAGTCTGTAATAGCAATCTCATCAATATCTCCACCCTACTGGGCTTGGAGAACTGGCTCACTGAGTTCTTCTGAGCTCAAGAGGAGTATCAGAAGAGATACCCTGCCACACCCTAAACCCAAGGAAAACACCTTCAGATAACTCCTCTGGTCTTGCCAGGCACTGTCTGATTTCCTGGCCTCTTTTTCTCCTAGTTTCCAGAGAGAGAACTTCCAGATATGGGATCATCAAGTTTCAACCAGAGAGGGAATACTTACAATTGGGTTCTAAGTTCTCAACAGGGAGTTCCCAGCAAAGTTGACATAAATCCGTTACCTGTACTGATTAGTGTTACACTCAGTCATTCTGGCTCTTTGGAAAGTGTTGTCCCCAGAAACTGGTGTGCTGAGCACAGGATGTGGTCATTGAGCAGAGTCACAGGCCTGTTTTGAAAGGGAACAGGCCACATCACTCATAGAGACTGAGAAAAAAGTGAGCAGGGATTCTTTTCTAATATGGGCTTCTTCTCTTTCATTATTTGTATATAGGAAAGTCATGAAATTTTAGGTACTGATTTTGTAATCTGCCACTTTACTATACAAATCTATTGTTTTCTAGGTGCTTTATTGTAGAGCCTTTAGGATTTTCTAAGTATAGTTTGATGTCATCTGCAAATACTGAAAGCTTAACTTCTTCCTTTCATATCTGAATGAACTTGATATCTTTTACTTGCATAACTGCTATGGCAAGTACTTCCAGTACTGTATTGAATAGTGTTGAGAATGGGCAACATTGTCTGTGCTTGATATTAGCGCAATTAGGCCAATAGCTTTTCCCAGTTGAGAATAAAAACAATCCCATTCACAATTTGTCTCAGAAAACCAAGTACCTTTAAATCATCTTTTCTAAATTGGTGAAAGACCCACACAAACAAAAACCAGAAAACACTACTTCAAAAATAAAAGAAGACACAAATAAATGGAATCCCCTGTTCATGGATTGGGAAAATTGACATAATACTCCCCAAAGCATTATAAAGATTTAATGTAGTCCCCATAAAGATACCCATGACATTTTTCAAAGAAATAATGCAAGCGCTCTGGAAACTCATTCAAACAATAAACCCCCACAAATAGCTAAAACAATCTTTGGGAAAAAGAAGATGGGAGGCATCACCTACCACAACTTCAAACTGTATTACATAGCTATAGTAATTAAAGAAGCATGTTATTGGAATAAAGACAGCTCTACAGATCAATGAAGCAGAGTTCAATATCCTGACACCAATCCTCAAATATATATGAAAATTTAATCTTCGATAAAGGAGGAAGAAATATAAAGTAGAGCAAGGAAAACCTGAGTAGCTACATGCAAAAACTGAGCTCAGATCTCGTTCTAATGCACAAAAGTCTAATCAAAACGGATTGAAGACCTCAACATCAGACCTGCATACATAAGGTATATGGAGGAAAATTGGGGCAGAATTCTCAATGACGAAGAAGCTAAAGACATCTTCAAATATGAAACACCACTGCCCAAGCAAGGAGAAGCAAAGATACATAAATGGGACTACATAAGAAGCTTCTGTGGGGGCCTGAGCAATAGTACAGCGGGTAGGGCATTTGCCTTGCACACGGCTGACCCAGGTTCAATCCCCAGCATCCCATATGGTTCCCTGAGCACTGCCAGGAGTAAGTCCTGAATGCAGAGCCAGGAGTAACCCCTGAACACCGCCAGGTGTGTGAACCAAAAAGCAAAAAAAAAAAAAAAAAAACCTTCTGTACCTCAAAAGAAATGGTGACCAAGATACAAAGAAAGCCCATGGAATGGGATAAACTATTTACCCAATACCCATCTAATAAAGGGTTAATATACAAGATATATGGGCACCAGTAGAACTTCATAAGAAAAAAAATCATCCATCCCAATCAAAAAATGGGGAGAAGAAATGAACAGAAATTTCCTCAAGGAAGAAATACAAATGGCCAAAAGGCACATGAAAAATGCTGTAAATTACTAATCATCAAGGAGATGCAAATCCAAACAACAATGAGATATCATCTCACACCACAGGATCTGGCACAAAAGAACAAGAACAAACATTGCTGGCACAGATACAGGAGAAAGGGTTTCTCCTTCACTGTTGGTAGAAAAGCTGACTGGTTCAGCCTCGGAAAATAATATGGGCATTCCTCAAAATGCTAGAAATTGAGCTTCCATATGATCCAGCAATACTACTTCTGGGAATACACTCTAGGGACCCAAAAAGCACATTGAAGAAAAGCAGTCTGCATTTTTATGTTCATTGCAGCATTATTCATATTAGCCAGAATCTGGAAACAACCAGAGTCTCCAAGAACAGATGACTGCATAAAGAAACTATGGTACATCTACACAATGGAATCCTATACAGCTGTTAGTAAAAATGAAGCCATGAAATTTGCTTATAAATGGACAAACATGGAGAGTATCATCTGATTGATATGAGTCAGAGGGAGAGGGACAGACAGAATGATTAAACTCATTTGTGAAATATAAAAAACATAATATGAAACTAATACCCAAGGTCAGTGGAAACAAGGGCCAGAAGGAATGGTCTACAGTTGGAAGCTTGCCACAATGGTGGTAGTGTGGAGGGCAATTAGGATACAGAAGGTACCACTATGACAATGATAGTTAGAAATGATCACTCTGGACAAAACCTGAGTGCTGAAAGTAGGTGAAGTGACAAGCATAATTAACCTTTCAGAACCTGTACTACAAACCATAATGCCTCAAGGGGAGAGAGAGAGAGAGAGAGAGAGAGAGAGAGAGTTAGAAAGAAAAAAGAAGAAAAGTATCTTCATAAAGGAAGGTTGTGGGGAGGGACAGGAAAGAAACTGGGGGGCATTGGTGGTTGTAAATGTACACTGGTGAAGACAAGAGTGATGGAACATTGTATGAATGAACTCCAATCATGAACAACTTTATAACTGTATATCTCACGGTGATTCAATAAAAATAATTTAAAATAAATTAAAATAATAAAAAATCCTACCCTAACAACATAGAGAGACAGAGACAAAGACACAGAGAGAGACACAGAGAGAGACAGACAGAGAGAGAAGGATACACAGAGAGAGAGAGAAAGCAGAAAATTCAAGAATCTGGTCCTCACTATTTATTGAACAAGGATCTAATCCAGTCAGAGACTCCCTAGCCATGGACTTGAGGACAGAAGCTACAGGTAGTGAGGTGGGACCTGCCACCTTCACAAGGCTGCCACACCATTCAGAGACTCTGCCAGGTGATACCAGCCTAGAGCTTGCTGGCCTTTCCCCATAGAATTTCATGAGACAAAAGGATCAGTGGGGAAGCATGGATGGTGCAACGGGCCCAACAGGGGTTTCCTACATCCCTCTCCCTTCACAATTTCAGGGTTTGGGGCAAGTCATTCTTTCTGAGGTTCAATTTCATCACCTGTAAAATTGGGCATAAGAAATTTCACCTTTCCAGGTCAACATGAGGATTAAAATATATTATGAATATGAAAGACCAGGATATTTCCTGTCAGAGCAGATATAGCTATGGTTTCTTCCTCTGACATTAACTGCTGAAATTCTCAGAGAAACATGGGCCTTCTCCAGGGCAGAATTCCAAATGAACTTTAGGTCTTGATCATGGGAAGGAGACTTCCACACTGGAATGCAGTTAGCACAGAAGCAAGGTGTACCCAGCTCCTCAGAGGCCTGGATTACCTCACCTGGTAAGTAGGTGTCTTCCAAAATCTTAGCAATAGCAGAAAAGAAGAAAGGTCTTAAATATCCAGGCAGAAAGAGGAGGAGTTACACAGAAGCTGGCTGGGATAGGGAGCAAATTTCTGTTGGTCGTGTCCTTTGAGCATATATAAACAGGTCCACAGAACACCAGCTATTGACACTGAGGAGCCTGCAGTGCCTGCAGAATGGCTTCATTGTCTTCCAGAACATGGCCACAGAATCTCCGAGGATCTTTGCCATTCTGACCAGCAAAAACAACAGCAGGGGAGCCCACTGGAAATGTAGAATCTCTCCCATTCAGACATCCTGGATCAGAAGCTCTGAGAATGGATTCCTAAACACTGTTCCCCAATGTACACTTAGACACCAAGGATCTGAGACCCTGAGACTTGGCCCCTTTATCCTCTGCTCCCATGTCTCAATCTTAGCTGCCCAGAAGCAGCCCAGAATTCAGACTTACCAGAGCAGTTAAGAATCTCTGAGATGAGACTCTAGAAACCAGCTTGATAGGGCTTCCCAGATAATTTTAATATGCAGCCAATCCTGGGTTCTGCTGGTGCAGAGCAAGAACTAAGTGAATCCATAAGCTACTCATACCATTTGTCCAAACACTACAGTGCATGAGAACATCCATCAACTCTGAGGACTGAGTTACCACCTTTTCCTTTGCTCAGAGTTTATCATGCTTGTTTTTCCCACCACTGCTTTCTCCACACTTCTCTGCAGCATCTGCTTCCCCAAAGAAGTTCTGAGTACACCTTCAGTATCACCCAACTCTATCACCAGCAATTGTCTATTATTGAATCCACATATTCATGGTAAGGAATATCCAAAGAGATGCTGCACTGATGTCAGTTCCTTAGGGTTGGACACAAAACACAGAATATTATGTTTTTATCAGATATGTCTTTTTTGTTGGATTCTGTCTATAGCGTATCTCACTATACTAATGCATTTTATTCAGCTTTGGCTCCAATTAGCAGCAAAATAGACATAGTAGGCTTTGTGTGTTTTACATTTTGCTTGACCTTTGAAGCATATTAATTTTTCACCTTGTATTTAACATTGGAGACAGTAAAGGGTTATCACCATGGTGATTTATCAGCTGAGGAGGACCCACAGGAAAAGAGAAACTGTTCTTTCCCTTTGCATCCTTGTAGACTTTCTCCAGAAAACTGGTGAGGAGCCTAAACCATGACTTTAGATCCTAATAAAAATACTGGGTTTAAAAATGGGACAATAATATGGCATATCTAAGGTGCCATCATAAAGGTTAAGCTTCTGTTTTTAGCTTCAGATCAATTACTCAAAGCTTCAGAAATCTCCCAGAAGGCTCAGTTCATAGATTTAACTTTTCACTTACTAGTATCCATTAAATGGTTTTTCTCAGGAGATTTCTTTCTTTGCCATTTTCCACGAAGTCACCAGGAATTCTAAAATGACTCTGTTTGGGGTAGAAATAGATATTAAATCTATATGTCCATGTTTACCCACACATATGACAGCAGATATTTATCCTGATCCTCCTGAAACTTCCCTTTTAGCACTGGAAGACCCATGTCCACCTTCCATCCTAGGCAAATCATGTATCACTCTATGCAATACTTAATATTTCTGCTCACGTATTTATAAATTTCCTGTGTGACTCATGCAGAGCCTCGTCTCAACCAGAACAGCCACATGCACTCACTCTAAAGCACTCCCAGCTCCTTTATCACAGGCTAATGCAAGTACATTCCTCTGTTTTATCTGGAACTTCTAATTCAAAATTTTCCCATTGCTATCATCACTCTATCACTCCATAAATAGGATTCCAAAATCATCTTGTTCTTTTTTAACCAAACTGCCAGAACAAAGGTGGAGAAGAAAGGGACATGATTCCTGTGTGTTCATGCTGATGGTAGATAGAAGAGTACACCATGAGTGCCTTTTAATTCAAGAAAAGTCTTGAATGGAAGTACCTCAAGTGCCCATTTGTGGTACGTAACTTCTGCAGCAAGACAAGGCTCTGATATCCAGCTCATAAAAGAGACCAAGTGCTCTGTTCATTCAAGAAGACTCACTAGCACCCTAAGTTCTTCTTCCCCTATTCTCCTGGGGACTGAGAAAATGAAACCTATTTTTCCTTTTCTTACCTTGTCGTGCTTATAATAGGGTGTTAGTGGAATTTACCTCCAATTCATGCTCCCTAACCACAGTACTGCTCCAAACTGACTATAATAAATGATTCATTTCTCATAGCTTCTTGGAATTTCTCTTTCCTAATTCTTTCACTTTTTACATTTATCTTCCTTGGCCATCTGCAACTTCTCCTGGGTCCCCCACACCAAAGGAAGCCCTGCCACCACCCTTGCGAACCCAGATGTTGACCTCTTTTGTCACTCAGGTACGTCAAGGGTACCGGCCCCAGCCTGCCCCACACTTGCCTTCCTTTACTCACTGTGTAGCATGTGACCTAGCTTCTAATTCCCTTAGTTTTCAATAAGGTATTTTATAAGGAGAGACATGTGTCTTTTGTGGGTTTCTCTCCCAAACCAGCGCAAGCATTCCATACCAGCTCAGTCAACATGTATGAAGTCCAGTGCTTTCTAAGAAAAAGCTTGTCTCAGTCAACATCAAAGGCACAGTTTCTGTGGTGGAATATGCACTGTGCAATTTATTTGTTTTCTTTTCCCACTCCATTTTTTCCATGTTAACGTTGATTGCATTCCAGAAACAAAGCCACCTGCTATCAAGCACGAGTGAAGGAAAACTCAGTGTGTTTCTGTGAGTGTGTGTGTGTGTGTGTGTGTGTGTGTGTTGGGTTAAGGGATACTCTTTGTGTGCTTCCCTTCCAGATGAAAGAGCCATTTTCATGCCTAAGCTCTCTCTTGGCTATTATAAACTGCTCAAAAGACTCACATTAAGCTCTCTAGGAGATGAGGATTCTAAGCTTCAGCTGGACCTGCTAGGGTCCTTTCGTTCTTAGTGCCATGAAGGCATTCATGTTGGAAGGCACCTAAGCAAGCAAGCTTTGACCTGGAGGATCAGGAGACTCTTAGCTGGGACAGTTGGGGGATTGTCTTGGCACCTTGGAGAACTTATTCATTTTAACCTACAAAAAAAGACAGTTTAAGTCAAGAGATCTTAATCTGGCTACATATTGGGTTCATTTGATATCAGAAAAGCATTTTTCTATTTTTGGAGGGCTTTCCTGATTATGTTTGGGGTTTGGCAGGGTCATTCCCAGTGATACTCTGCCCAGCTGTGTGAGCCTAATGGTTTGATTATCTGCGCTGATTATACATGCTGTTCCAACCCAGTATGCTGGGGGTCACCAGGACATACCCAGTGGTGCTTAGGGGTCCACATGGTGCCCAGGAAAAAACTCAGGTCTCATACACCAAGACTAGAACTCCACCCCTTTGTTTTATCTCTTTAGTCCCTGACCATCTTTTTCTTATAGTGATGTAAGAGGCTTGCCCAAAACCAGTTAAATAAAGCCGCAAGGGTGTAACCCACACCTGGGTATTAATTTTTAAGTTACCAGGTGAATCAGTGCAGCTGGGTGGAGAACCAACCCCGAGGCTAGGTGATCTCTGCATTATCCCTGGATTCACTTCATCTGATCAGGTGCCCATTGGGCTAACTCCATCTCCTCAGCTGTCCGCCCGCAACCTCCCCCCAACCCCCAGACATATTCCAGCTGATGGAATGTTCTGTGTGCATAAATCATCCATGCACAGCTCCAACAGGATCTGCCGAAACAATCCCTGCACTGTCCAGTCTGTAGAATGAGGATTTTGAGGAAGAGAAAGGAAGTGTCTAGCGTAAAGGAATGCCCCCAGGGATCCTAAGAAAACCTTGGGGTACATCTAAGCCCACTCCTGCTCTCTGGGATCTCTGCACTGCCAGCTCCTTCACCTTTTCATGCCCAGCCACGATTTCTCCCTGGCAGTCCTGCGCTGCAGAGATAAACTAATTCAATCAACAGTGAGTGCTGCATTTTGATCTTGCAATCATGTCACATTATGTGCCACACTTCTCTCTGCCCTGTCTTCTTGTCCTCAACGCTTTGTATTTTTCCTTCCTCCTCTCCATCGCTAGGGTCTGTCAGTCCACAGATCTCCTCTGCCTGGGGCCCCCACTGTCCTCAGCATGAATTTCCTTTGTAATCCCTCAGCTTCCCACACCCCCCCACACACGCTTTGCATGCTCTCCCTCTTCTTCCTGCCCCTTCATTTCCCATCTATTATGGCTGGTCCACTGATGGTGGTGAGGATGTGAAGCTCGGAGACACAGGCATGAATATGAATCGGAGAGCTGTACTGAAGCCACTTGGAACTGAACAGTGTTTCAGAAGGCAGTCAAACGATTCTGAGAGATGCAGTCTTAAATTACTGCAACCCCGGCAAACCCCGACACACTGTTAATTATGAAAATGCCCTTTTGACTAAGGAAGAAATCCGTAATTGCAAAGATTGGACTGAGGCTCTGCAAGCTGTAGTGACTTTGCCTCCATTGCTTTGACCAGCCACACACTGTCCTGCCTGCTCCTTCCAAGAATGTGCCTCAGGGTGGTGCGCCAGAGGCCAAAGAGATTCTGAGGATTTAGATGTGGGAACTTCACCTAGCACCAAAGTCTGAAGCGAGGGAGAAAATCTCCATCTTGAGGTTGTCAGGTCTAGGAAAACAGGCTAGATAAAGTTCTTGGAGTCGAAGAGAGAATCTCTTCTCAGTCTAAGAGTCAAGACTCTCCCACATGGTCCTCATCTGAGACTGTTCCTCTCTCATCCAACCTTTCTTTAGACTGGCTTTGACTAAACAGACTTGGAGGATATATCTGTGAAGACTGAGGTCTAAATTGTCAACTAATTAGATCTGATTGGTCTAAATTATTTAAATACCATCTTAACTGCTATTCTGGCCACCCTTTGTTTTCCCCTTCCCACCCCAACTTCTAAATCAATCCCTCAAATACTGCCAGCACATCTTTGTTAGACAAGCCTGGCTCAACCACCATTTTTGGTTTTGTTTCTTTAAACCCTGTCAGTATTTCATTGGCTTCAGAACAGAGTCTAAATTCTTTATTGCAGCATTCAAAGCACTCTAACTTGGTCCAAATTTCCATCTTCAGCCCCACTTCCCTCCAGCCAGTGACACTGCGCCTGTTTCTAGCACTCGATCCAGAGATGCCAGTTCCCCAGATCTCTGTGTATGCTCTGCCCTTGTCATCTGCATACCTTTTTCTCAAGCTGTGACCTTGGGAGAAATGTCTGTCTTACAGATTTCTGCCTGGGATCGTGAACATCAGTTTGACTTCCAAGAGTCAATTTAGGAGTCCTCCTTTCTAAACAATGCTCCAGAAGTTACCTACCTTCCTTCCTTCCTTCCTTCCTTCCTTCCTTCCTTCCTTCCTTCCCTCCCTCCCTCCCTCCCTCCTCCTCCTCCTCCTTCCTTCCTTCCTTCCTTCCTTCCTTCCTTCCTTCCTTCCTTCCTTCCTTCCTTCCTTCCTTCCTTCCTCTTCCTTCTTTCCTTCCTTCATTTCTTCCCTTCCTTCCTTTCCTTCCTTTTACCCTCTCTCTCCCTCCTTCCCTCTCTTGCTCTTTCTTTTTCTTTCTTCTTTTAATTTGTTCTTTTTTATTATTTCTTCTTTTAGGGCAACATCAAAACATATTCAAGGCTACCACTTTCAACTCAATGTAACCATGAGCTCTACCATACAAAGCATATGCTCTAACTCTTTCAACCATCTCCTTGGCTCATCTCTAGAGCCTTTATACTAACCAACTACCCTCTTGACATGGAGGGGTGTCTTAGTGAGCTTAGCTTAACGGTATACTAGGGAGTAGGGCCATTTCTTATACCTAACAGTGTTCCACTATACTACACAATGCCTGGAATATCGCACACATCAGTTAAAGCTTGTCCAGAGAGGCCTGGCTGGAACAAACTAGAAACATAAGATTCTAGTGTCTCAATTTCACAGGCATGGATGTCACCATAGCATCTACATTAAATAACAGCCCAGCCATCTGAGTGACATTCCCTGTCTCAGCCACCCAGCAGCCCGTGCACCCTATCCTCTTCTCACCACCCTGGGTTGCTATGACTTTGATCTCATACTCTCAGCTGCACACAAATTCCCAAACTCTTCTGGTCTTTGTTAGGCCTTGGCAGGCAGTGGAGACACGCCCAGCTGACTTGTATGTCACCAGTGGTGAACCAAATATTTCAAGTCAAAACTTACTTCATTTTCCATGAACAAGGGCAATGCCTGAGTCATGGGGGAAACAGGTAGGACAAGTATGAATCTGTCTACAAATTCAAATTTTCCAAAAAGAAAATAAATAAATGCAAGGCAACTTTTTCTATTTAATAACTCAATTAAGTTTCCATCTCAAGTGCCATTTTTCTTTTCTGCAGTGGCAGAGTCAATTCTCCTGCCTCTGACTTACAGCAGCTGAGCACTGGGGGATGGCAGGGCCCCTGTGGGCTCTGAATATGGAAACACCTGGACTTCCCTCTCATGGTCACTAGTTCCCAAGAGGATTCCCAAGAGGAAGGGCTAGTTCCATCTTCTCTGCCAGTGTAAGGAACCAAGTCACCATGTGGGAGGCATGAGGGGGCACTCTGTGTATGAACTAAGGCCATTCTACCAGGTGACACTGTTGGATCAAAATTGCTTCCTCACTACCTTAAAGAAAGAATATGTGAATGTAGGCTATTCGCAAGACTACAAACTTAAGTCAAGTATGCTTGTGTTGATTGGTTGAGTTTGAGGTTCCTGTAGTTCTAATCATTGGCATGGGAACTGGCATTCATGGCCTCCTCCTGAAGGGATCTACCAGCAATAATTCTCTCCCTAACTTCCCACGCCTAGACCCACTCCTCTCCACTGGACACATTCTGCTCCCCCAAGGATACAGTCTCCTCCCCATTGGGCATCTTTTCTAACAACAGTGTCCTTGAGGGAGAAGGGAAAGTGCTGCTGTTCCACATCTGCTCTCCCAGGCTGTAGAGACAGGCTCTACTGCTCCAATCCTGATCTCCAAGGCTGTGATCTCTGGCCTCTTTCCATTTCCTCTGAGTCTTTGAAAACTCAAAGGCCACAAAGAGACTCTTTATTCCCTCTTATCCTTTCTGTCTCATCTTTCTCTGTGCTGATGATCACAGACCATAGTGGATAGGTGACGTGCGAAAGGGAATAGGAGAGAGAACTATGACTGAGCATGTCAACAAATACTACAGCAGCATTCTCAGTGAGCAAAGCATCATTCTGAGGCTTTCAAAGACACTTGCTCCTCCAAGTGCAACCATCTGGGCTGAAGAGGTAACTTAAAGGGGGTTTAATGTGGTGGCACCAGGTTTGATCCCCCAGTGTTGCATGGTCCCCAGGCACAGCCTCATGTAGCCCTGTGAACCTGCGCAAATCTTGGGGCCAAGTAAGCCCTGTGGCCTGCACCAGTGCTTTGGGAACTTTCCCTCTATCTTCCTCCAGTCTTAATAAAAGGAAAATAGCCTCCCAATGAGACAGGTTTTGTCATTTTATACGTGGGGAACCTGAGATTAAGCAGTGATGAAATGGACAAGCTAGGACTTGACCTCAAGCAATCTGGTTCCAAAATCTATGATCTTATTATTTATTTATTTTTTGCTTTGAAGTGACACTCAGTGGTGGTTAGGACTCACTCCTTGCTCAGCGTTCAGGGATTACTCCTGGTTAGTTTGGGGGACCAGAAGTGTTTCTGGAGCTCTAACTCAGGTCAACTGCATGCAAGGCAAGAGTCCTACCCACTGTACTATCACTCCAGCACCCAGAGTCTATGATCTTAATCATGAAACTGACAGCTTCTAACGCTCAGTGCCCTGCCAATCATGGAACCCTTTGTTTGGGACTCATGCCCTGCAGCGTCAACCTGGTGCTCAGGGTCTGTTCTGGTGGTGCTCAGGAACCCTCTGGCTTAAGGGTCAAACCTGAGCCTCTCTCACACTAAGAACGTGTTCAGTTCATCGAGCTGCCTTTCTTGCCCACACATGTCATTCTTCAAGGAAGATAAAACTATCAGTAGCTTCATCTTTTTTGAAGATGTGTAAGACTATTTTAATATATGTCTGTGTGTAAGAATATTTCACAAATATTATGATGGAATCTTCTCTTTCTACCCAAAATGATTAGGCTGCAATTTAACGAATTTTGATTTTGATGAGAAATCTATCAGTCATTATGTGAATGTCAAAAGGAAAAGGAAGAAAAACTCCTAGAAATGTTTAGAAAAAGAATCTCCTCAGGGGATGGGAGCATGTGGCTGATTCAGGGTTCTGTCCCTGGCACTACAGATCTCTGTGCACTGCCAGGAGTAATCCCTGATAAAAGAGTCCAGAGGAAGCGGCAAACACAGCTAACTGTGTCCAAAACAAACAGACAAACAAACAAAACAGTACCTCCTACCTCCAGCATCACAGCCTCTCTCTGCCTGGTAGTGTTTACTCAGTTTCTTTAGCAGCAGATAAGCAGAGACCCTTCTCTGTAAAAGGTGTGCCAGTCCCATGTACTCACTTTGCATACTCCCATGGTTTTAATTCCAAAACCATCACCCTCTGATGAAAAGATAACCAATAATAATCACTGGATTCTAAGTCCTCTAGCACAATCATTTCTAACATCTCTAGGGACACAGACATTTTGCAAGCTGCAAAGCACTTCCCAAAGGCAACAGGAGGGATGTATTTTCTAAACGCACATGCAAAGCACTTACAATTTGTGTTAAAATTTTAGATAAAGGGCCAAATAGATAGGACAGCAAACTTGGAGACTTGCCCTGCACCAACCAACCTGAGTTCTATTCCTGGCAACCCATATGGTCCCCTAAGCACTGCCAAGAGTGATCCCTGACTGCAGAGCCAGGAATAACCCCTGAGCAAAACTAAGTGTGGCCCAAAACTCAAAATAAATTAATTAAATTAATTTAAATTTTTGATAAGTTATGGAACCCTCTGCTATATGTGAATTCTTCTGTAAAAGCGAGCTGCTTTGCTTTCTTCTGTATCTTTAATTCTTAATAGAAAGTGAGAAAACTGGCTGAGGGTCTTGCTTTCACTACTGTCCTCACCACCTACACTCTCTCTGTGACCGTGAGAGACAAATGTCTACCCGTGGCCTTTATGTAGCCTAAGTTTCTGCTGTATTGGGAACTAGCACAGCGCTTTCTTCTCCATTCATGATATGCTCTTATGTTAGCTCTGAGAGATAAGCCCATCTATTTGCAGAAACTGACTAAAAGCAATCACTCTGATTTCTAAGCAATCTAGGGCTACATATAAAACTAAACTCAGGGGAGTGGGGAGGGAAAAACAGAGGCTCTCTACCCCTTTATAAGCCCATAGTGGACAGCTTTCTACCCCATTATGGCAGGGTAACAAATCCCTGACCGTATTTTTTTCCCTTTTTCAGATGGGAATTCAACACTTCAAGGTTTAAAATACCTTCCCAAAGAAAACAATGCTGGGGGTTGCCTGCACCACAAGAGTATCAGGGAAATAAGGTAACCCTGCTTCTCAGTTCTCTAATCAAGCAGCCGAGGAATTGTTTGGGTGAACGCCAAACGTTATTCTTTCTTTGAAGCAACACAGAGATGGTTCAGAACACTCTGGGCAACTCAGAGCCTTCTGGAAGAAATCATTGTACCTGCAAGTACGAACACTTACATGATTATCATCTGTGGCTCCTTGGACTCATGCCATGAAGGGGATTATTAAGAATAAGAAGGGCAAACAAAGCAGAGGCAGCTAAGAGATACTGAGAAATAATAACCCTCCTTTCTGCGCTGCCCTTTCCCTTTTCCTTCCCTCTCCTTTGAAATGGAGTGGTTTATCCTTTTATTCCTTCCATCAACATTCACTAGTCCTTTGATCATTATTTTTCCTTGTGATCTACACTTGTAATCAAATTTTAGGATCCTCACTGTGTTCATGGATTGTTGCATCATGAGAAATATTGTTAACGCGAAAGTGGAATTTCCTGTGCTTGTGGGTTCTTGAGAATTGCATGAAAGATTAGCATACAAAACTCAAATGAAGTGAAGTTAATTTATTATGCAGAAAATGTAAGTGATTCCAGGTCCCTCCCCAGACGTCCAGGCCTCTCTGCCACCTGTGGACGATGTCCCGGTCCTGTCTCCAAGCAGTGTAGGACCACCCCCCCAACCCCCATCTATCTCCACCCTACCTGATCTGGTGAGAGAGGAAGCTGGAAAGAGAGTGAGCAAGCCAAGGGAGGGAGAGAGGTGGGGGGAGAGCCGGCCAGAGCAGCCCCCTCTCTGTCTTCTGAGAGGGAGAGAGCCTGGGGCTCCCTTTTCAAATCCAACCCCCAGGTATCCTCTTTCTGATTGGCTACCTGTTCCATGGGTGTGATAATTGGCTAAAGGGGCCTTGTGTTTTCCACCATAGCTCCAGCTGTATCAAAGTAACCTCATGTTCTCCACCCTAGCTCCAGCTGTATCAATATCACCTGCATTTCTTTTGTTGCTGTAGGCTGGAGGTGGTGTCCAGTTGAGATGTTCACACCCCTGGTTACAGTGTGCAAGGGGTACCACTTGGAATGCAGGTGAACAACCAGAGTGATGGGGAGTACTGAGGATGTAGCTGGTGGCCTCAGTACCTCTCAGACCAGGACTCTACCACTGAGCTGCTCTCCTAAAGCCCCTATTTGGTTTCTTACAGGTGACCTCTGTGTCTTTGTGACTGCAAGCATACTGTACTTGAAACATGCCCCTCATTGCCACATGGAGCTATAAATATTTACCGATACAATCCCTATATTATAAATAATATTAATATAGATCATTAAAATGTAAAATGAGGGACAAAGAGATAATTGAGTGGGTAGGACATTTTCCTTGCTTGTGCCTGACCCTAGTTCTATTCTTAGCACCTCATATAGCCCCTGAACACCATCAGGAACGATCTCTGAGTACAGAGCTAAGAAGGAAACCCTGAGCACTTCTGCATATGGTTCCCCCATCTCTCTTTCTCTCTCTCTATAAAAATATATATTATATATGTAATATATAAATATATAAGATTTATATATAAATACATAGGATATATAATATATATATGAAAAATTGTTATAAATAGGATGCCAATGTTTTTCACGCTTTCCTCATAGATCATCCACTTCCCTATGGATCTGAGCATCCTGCTTTGGAACCCAGGCCCCGGTCTACCATAAGTGGATGAAATGATCAGAGCCAAAGCCTCCAAAAAGTTCTAAACAAATTATCTTATGCTATGACTCATAATATTCCTAATCCCTTCTGTATTACTTATGAATTCCTAAGTAAATATAATTTTATAGGCTGAATATTTGTGCCCCTAAGATTCAGAGGTTGAATCTAGTCCTATAGCACCTGTATTTATAAACAGGACCTTGGAGGAAGTAATTCTGGTTAAGTGAACACATAAGGGCACTGATCCAATTATAGTAGACAAGAAGAGACAGGAAGAACTTTTCTCTCTTGGTTTATCTGTCTCTCTCCCATCCTCTCACACCAGCCCCATGTGCTTATACAGAGGAAAGAGCACAGAAAGATGGCTGCAGTCTCCAAACCAGGAAGAGAGCCTTCACCAGGAACTAGCCCTGTCGGACCTCAGGGCCTTCCAGTCTCCAGAACTTTGAGAAAATAAGTGCCTATTTTTTAAGCCAGAGGTTTTAAAACGACAGCGCACAGGTGTCAAAGAGGCCCCAAACCACTGATTGAAACCAACAGTCTGTGGTATTTTATTTTGGCTATGAAGTCATCTAAGAAGACTCGGCAGATCGCTTCTATATCCTGAGCTCTACAAACACAGATCTCTCCATTCATTCAGTTTAATACTGTCTTCAAAGTTAGTCATTAACGTCGGATCAGGTAACCATTTCCAGCAGCAGAAGAAATGTCTGGATGTAGAGGAACTCACACAACACACCCTAGTCTGGGCAGCAGACGTACAAGCCTTGCCCCACGGTGTAGTGACTGCTCGGTTGCCCCTATTATTTTGACTCTAGACTGTGCCTTGGAGGCAATGATTAAAGTGCAGGTTGGGAACAATTAAAAGCCAAAGCTCAGCTCCTAAGAACTGGATGAGCTGCTGTTTTCCTGACATAACGTTGAAGAGGCAGTTTAATCTGATCTTCCACTGAAAAGAACGAGGTGGTGCTTTTATTATTATTTTTTAAATAAACTATTTTCTAAGTGAAACTAAGTGTATCCATGAACAAAGACAGGAAAAACCAAAAGTCGATTCGAAGGAGAAGTACATAGTTCGCAGTAACTTAACTCTGGCATTGTCTCTGGGAGGAGGATGCACTAAACTCTGAGTTCCTGGAACAACTGTGCTGAGTGTCATATATCAAAGATACAAATCCTAGGGACCAGTCAAAGAGAAAAGCGACAAGGGAAGCCCATGAAGAAAATTATTTCATTTGTTTGGTTTTGGTTTTGATAGCCAGCGTACTCAGGGTACGCTGCACTTGGCTCTGCACTCAGGGAGCACTGCTACACTCTTAGTGGTGTGCCAAGGAGCAAACCCATGTTAAGGGCAAATTCTAAATTCATGAATAACTGAAAAACATCATACAAAAGATAATAACCGACAGAAGGAACTATTATATTAAAAGTATTTGCTTCTCTCAACCTTAAGAAATAAGTTGAAGGGGGAAATATCTTTTCTGAAAAAATCACAGTTATAATAGTTTTTACGGCATTTTTAAGTCCTATTTAATGCCATTTCAAGGCTATAATTGATTTTAAATAGCTATTGGTTGGGCAC
Source organism: Cryptotis parvus (assembly GCA_021461705.1). NCBI lineage: Eukaryota > Metazoa > Chordata > Mammalia > Eulipotyphla > Soricidae > Cryptotis > Cryptotis parvus. The sequence goes on along the minus strand of JAJIBD010010381.1, from coordinate 26,462 downwards.
ACCTTGTAGATGACAGAAATAAATGCATATTCTTTCTGAAGAAATTTCTGGGACCGGTGTTGTAACATTGTATGCCTGAAGCTTAATCATAAATAACTTTGTAATTCAAGGTGTTTCAATTTTTTTTAAATTTCTGGTAAAACATCAAAAATGACTGCAGGGTCCTAAGGAACAAGAATCTTCGAAGACTTCAATAGCACAAGCACATAAGTTAAAGCCATAAAAGTGTAGTTACAAAATCAATCAGAAGATTGAAAAAATAGAACCTAAAGAAATGTCAAAAAACAAAACATAGCAATTGAAAGTCAAAGCAGAGTATTCAGATTACTCTGAATATTCAGAGTACCACAGATATAGATTAAGACAGAGGAAGTGAGAAGACCAGAGAGAGGTATAGGGTTAAAGCATTTGCCTTGCATGTATCCAATCCTGGATCAATTCCTGGCACTGCGTATGGTTCCTTGGGCACCACTGGACTAAACCCTTGAGCACTTTTGAGCAACTTTTGAGAGCCATGAGAACTTTTGAGCAACACTGATTTTGGCGGAGCCATCTATCCCCATGCAACAAAGGGAGAACTACTTAGTAAAATGAAATGGCTCACCTAAAATTGACCTTAAAGTAGCTAAAAAGAAATTATAAAGCAGAAAATAATTTTAAGGACACTAAGAATCTTGTTCTACTTAGTGAGCTTTATCTTCACAAAATCAGTTCCAGAAAAACAATAAAGAGAACTAAAAAGAGTCAATAAGGGACCAGAGTGATAGTATGGCCAGTAGAATGTTTGCCTTGCACGTGGCTGACTCGGATTCGATCCCTGGCATCCATCTGTACCCCTAAGCATTGCCAGCAGTAATTCCTGAATGCAGAGCCAGGAGTAAGCCCTGAGCATTGTTGGGTGTGACCCAGAAAGGCAGAAAAAAAATTAATTTTTAAAAAGAGACAATAATTATAAAATGACTGCATTTATTTGCATGACATAAATACATGTATACATATTATGATACCAAAATCCAATATCAGGTGAAATGTGGATCAGGAGGTCTTACCAAAAGTGGAAATTACTGCAAACCTGTGGGAGTCAGAGGTTAGGTAAGACAGAGAAGGGAACATGTGAGAATAGATGTCGAAAGAGCTAATACCAACCTAGAACTGAGCAATAAATACAGGCAAAAAATGCACATGATGACCTCTAAGTGTGTCCAACCCACAACATGTAAGAGAATGAAAAGAGAGAGAGGAAGAGAGGAAAGAGATAAAGAACCTGCCATTTAGGCAGGCTATGGGAGGGGAGAGGGAATTGGGGACATTGGTGGTGGAAAATGGGCACTGGTGGAGGGTGGGTGCTGGAACACTATGTGACCGAAACCTCCAAATATGAACAACGTTGTAATTGCATATCTCACGGTGGTATAATAAAATATTAATAAAAAAACATAAAGACCTGGGAGTGGGGAGGGAATCAGGGGGCATTGGTGGTGGCAAATGGGCTGGTGGAGGGATGGGTGCTGGAACACTGTATGACCGAAACCCAAACATGAGCATCTTTGTAATTGTATATCTCATGATAATATAATAAAATATTTTTTAAAAAAGAGAGACAATAATTAAACTGAACATTGCAAAGGATATTCATTAATTGTTGAATATTCTAATTCTCATCTTGTCAAAATAAACATTTTCAAAGAAAAATAAATGTTTTCAAATCTACAAAGCTATACATAATAAACCACAGAAAGAAATCAATATGAAAAAAAATCTTAAAATCTGCCAGAAATAAAAAAGAGAAATATCTCCTATAAAGAAGTAGCAATCACACTGGAAGTTGACTAATTGACAGCAACAATGGAAGCAGAAATTTTCAGTATTTATATTGGAAACCATAATGCCCAAAAGGAAAGAGAGAAAGGAAGAGGAGGAGGAGGAGGAGGAGGAGGAAGAGGAGATAAAAGAGGAGGAAGAAGAAGCTGCTCATAAATAAGATCTTTTAGCATAAGCATCACTGATTTTATACTTGATAGCCTGGTCAATTGTGCATTCCTTTGAAGACTTGCTTCAAACTTATTGCCTTTGTAGTTCTCACAAAATAGAACTTTGTATATAATAGATGTGTAACTTTGTATACAGTAGATGCTAAACAAAAACATAGCAAGTTAGTTACTATATATGGATTTATATTTCATGGCTTTGAAATCTTTAACCTATCAAAGTCATCTTAGTCATGTTAATTTTTTTATGCATATTAAACTCAAATGAACGCTTTATGAGTTTTAGATGGCTTTAAATTTGAAAGTCTTCTAGCTTTTCCCCATTTTCTAGATTATTCACTGAACTTGTAAAAGTCTTACTTTTTGGAATATGTGGAGGCAAAATGAACAAAACCAAATTGTCTTACCAGCAGCCATATTTACATATTTTAATGTCTTCATTCTGTGTTACCAAAAAGCCAGCATCTGGAATGCATGTGTGTGATCATGTTTTTTTGTGTGTGTGTGTGTGTGTGATCATGTTTGTATATGTCACATTCTTAAACTTTGCCTAAAATAGGGAACTCTTGGGCTGAAGGCCAGAAATGAGTCATGGATAGGGTAGGTTCTTGGGTACATAACTGGAGGTAGATCATTAATCCCAACTACTCAAGCCAACACTCATGGAGGTCTCAGGGGCCCCTGAGTAATACAAATCCGTCGCAGCTGGAGGGACTGAGCTATGTGCTTGAGCTTGTTGAAGTAAGTCACTTTTTGATTTTGAAGTTTTCTGGACAAAATCCCTCTGTTATGTCTTCTAACCAGAAAAAAAAAATCCTCGGTAAAGATAAGCATTCAAAGCTCTCTTCCAAATGTTTATTCCTCGGTAGTTGTTTCTAACATTGTGGGGTACAGAAATTAGGGATGCTTGGAAAAAAATTCTTTTAATGAAAAGTTGAAGGGAAGATTTCAGTGTGTAAATTGGATGACTGTAGGCTAGTAGTGGGGATAGCCCAGAAGTCCAATGTCCAGTTCCTTAGACTCCCTCCCTTACTGTCTAAACCTAGGGAGGTCCTCAAGCTTTAGTCTAAGAACCACCTGGGAGTTCATGAAAAGTGAAAATCATGGGTCTAATGCATGAAGAGTCTGATCCAAAGATAAGGGCAAGGACAGAGATGCTAAATCTTATCACACACCCCACGCTCTCACCCTCAGTTATCCCATATAGTGATGCTCAACAGGACCCAGGTATGTGATCCAAAATGAAAGGCCCAAGATGCTCAACACACTGATTTTCTGATCATTTTCAAGTCTCCTAAACCTGGAAAGGCAACTAGATTTTATCAGGCTCTTGGAAAGAATCTTAAGAACTTGCTTATTTTAAAATAACAATAGTGGAACTTCAGAGTCTTAAATTCTGGCTCATACTCATGTCTCAAATTATCTCAATAGCAGGACATAGAGCAACTTCTGGAAGGCAAGGACACCAACTGGAACCCTAAAAATAGCTGGTTCACGTTCAGAGCCCAATTAGGGAATTCCTTCCCCACAGTTGTCTTCAGTGGCTTGTTATGAATGCACAGTTGCTCTGGGCTGCAAAACGACTACATGCCAACAGTGTTTCTTTTGACCTTCACTGACTCGCAGTGGACTTACTCTTTCCTTGCTCATGATGTTAGATATTGGTAAAACCTTTATATCCCGCAGAGGGGAGTTTTTCTTCAGAGCAGGAAATACTTCTGTTCCATTTTGGGTGTTATTAGGTACCACACCTGAGTACCGACTCTGACTCGTAAATGACTGTAGGAACTCTGCACAACAGGAATCACCATCAGTGTCTCTGTGCCCATCTATCACCCTCTCTTTTATGGTACTTGGTTATGACAGGTGATTCACTCTGGGCAATTTCCCTGGGCTTTTCTAGAACAGGAAAAGGCTGAGAAGGTGGTTCCATTTTCCTTCCTAAACAATCATGATCAGCCTGAGATATGCTGATACAACATTTCAGAATAACAATTTTATGAGCATAACCATGGGAATATATGACTAACATGCCAACAGTAGAAAGCAAACTAAACTGAACAGTTTTATGTGGTGACTTTCTAGGTCAGAGAAGCCAAGAAACTACATGAAGAGATAGTAGAGAACTTCCTTCTCATTCATAATGATTATGGAATATTTTAGTTTCAAATCTTCATAAATCTATGGTCATACCACCCTGAAAGGCCCTGATCTTGTCAAATCTTCATAGCTATTCAACTTCTATGGAAAACAGTGGAATAAGAAATATAATCATTCAATACTAATCTAATTTTGAAATTAACATACTGTAACTTGGATATGAGCACCAACATTAGCAGAAGGTTTTGAGAAACACTACAGAAGACTCTATCACTATTTCAATGCAATATTTCAATGCTGTTTCTCAAAATATATTTGGAGTCTTATTTTGTAAGTTGCCTTTAATTGTCAGGTTAGGAGCCACAAAAGACAAGACAATCTTATAGCAGCATTTTAAACACTTTTAAAACAATGCATCTTTTTGAAAAATGAAGAATAGTTTTCAAAACATTCAATTATTCTGTCCCAAATCTGTATTGATTATATTATCCCAGAGAGTTTCATATTGTAAAAGCATTTTCAAAATTTGTTACCAACAAACCATCTCCAGAATTTTTACTTCCCATGGAAAATTCCAACATCACAGTTTAATGAAAATCTTATTTGCTTGTTTTTACCAACAAAAAACAAAGAAACCAACCAGTTTAATAGCTTAATTACTTTTCCTCAGCATCCTGTCTTTGGGGGATTTTTCAAAAAAATAAAATGTATTTTGAAAGGAAATTGCTTGTTACCATAATATAAAAGACCACATAGATTTTTGAGGGTAATTTTAGAAGATAGCCTCCTTTTTTAATGTTGTACTCTGAAAGAAATATCATTTTAAGCACTCAAAATGTAATAGGCTCACCAAGAAAATTATTATTAACAGTCATATCTAGGATTTGAAATTTTTCCTTTTTTTTCTTTCTATCTTTTTCTTTCTTTCTTTCTTTCTTTCTTTTCTTTTCTTTCTTTCTTTCTTTCTTTCTTTCTTTCTTTCTTTCTTTCTTTCTTTCTTTCTTTCTTTCTTTCTTTCTTTCTTTCTTTCTTTCTTTCTTTCTTTCTTTCTTTCTTTCTTTCTTTCTTTTCTTTCTTTCTTTCTTTTCTTCCTTCCTTCCTTCCTTCCTTCCCTTCCTTCCTTCCTTTCCTTTTCTCTCTCTCTTTCTCTCTGTCTCTCTGTCTCTCTTTTCTTTCTTTCATTTGAGACCATACCTGACTCTGCTCAGGGTTTATTTCTGGCTCTGCTAAAGGATCACTCCTGGTAAGACTCAGGACCACATGTAGTGCCAGGGATCAAACCCAGGTTTGATATATGTGAAGCAAGCACCCACCAACTGTATTATCTCTCTAGACTCCTAAGAATTTTTAAACATAGGGATTGTTCTTTTAACCAAGGTGAGTAGAGATTAGAGGCTAAGTGCAAAGTCTAGTTAACAATGTATGAATAATACCATGTGTTAATCTACAACTTTGAGAGCTAGGCAATGAGAATAGACATTGGTATTTATATAACACAATTCATAAGTAAAAGCTAAATGTTATAGAAAGAGCATGTGTGTGTGAATGCTTTGGGAATTGGGAGGAGGAATGAGTCAGGAACAGCATATATTCAAAGTTACTTCAAAGACATTTTTTGAAGGTTAGCCACTTCCAAATAAACAATGAGAAGAATTTGAGTGATCAAAGAGAGAAGTTAGTAAAATACTACTGCCATTAGTGCAGTTTTGAGTATTTGTTTTTACTTACTAAAAGTCTGTATCCTGTCAAAGTCATGTTCAAAATGCTTGAAGTTTGAACAGCAAGGGTAATTAATAGGATATAACTTTTGGGTAAAAGTAAGACAAAATGTGATCTTTATGTGAAGAAGAAAAAGCAACCACATTTTCTCACCTCAGAAAAGCTAACTATGGTGTTGCTGATGCAGATAATTTTGTCAAGATGAATGTGGTCATGGAGGTGGTAGTGTATAGTGTTGGTAATGAGGGGAAGGAAGTTTTATTATTGGTTTTTTGGGTCACACCCGGCAATGCTCAGGGGTTTCTCCTGGCTCTGCACTCAGGAATCACTCCTGGCGGTGCTCGGGGACCATATGGGATGCCGGGATAGAACTTGGGCCGGCATGGGCTGGCCACGTGCAAGGCAAAAGCCCTACCCGCTGGGCTATCACTCCAGCCCCGGAAGTTTTATTATTGGAAGTAATTTTTTATTGTACTTCTAGTTGATTCCGTTGAGATAAGTAAACAATGTGATTATTCAAATTTGCATATCTCGGAAGCAACAACTGATCACTTGATCATTGATCCCGTTACCATCGATTTGCTCGGCGGCGCCAGTAACATTTCCATTGGACCTATCACGTGCCAATGTGCCCAATGGCATCTGGTTGATTCAGGAATATGAAGAGCCTCAAACCGTCCTTAGGGTCTAACAGGAGTCTGACCATCTTGTAGGTGGGCGGCCCGTGATCTTTTGACATCCCGTGGGATCCGTCGGTAACGCTCTAGTCACGGTGTCTCCAAATCGCATTACATGTCCAGCCCATCTGATTTTCGATGCCTTGGCAAACGGCGCGTCCCTGATTCTGGATCGACGGGGTCAGAACTCCGTTCCTCTCCACTTGGTGGGCGTGATATTCCAAGCTAGCTCTTTCGATGCCTCTCTGGGAGACCCGAATAGCATTCTCATCCTGCTTTCATAGGGCCCAGGTCTCTGAGGCGTATGTTAATGCGGGAGAACGGTGGAGTCGAAGAGATGTGCCCCGGCCGGAGGGTTCTTTGTCCTTTTAGCTATTTCTTGATGCCTTTGAAGGCATTCCATGCCGCTCTCTTCCTCCTGCGCAGCTCAGGTTTTAGGTCATTCATCATGTTGACTTCTCGACCTAGGTACATAACTGCTGCATCAGAGATGTTTGTTCCATTGAGAGAGAATGGGGCCTCTGGAACTAGTTCATTTCTCATGAACATAGTTTCTTCAGATTCGCTGTAGACCTACCTTTCCACATTCTCGGTCAAAGTCAGCCAGCTTTTGCGCAATGTTTGGTGTTATTAGAGCGATGTCATCACAAAGCGGAGGTGGTGTAGTTGCCGACATCTATCTTCACTCCCATTCCTTCCCATTCTAATTGTCTCATGATGGTATCTTAGGGTGATACCATCTCACCAAACTCTTCAGTGCCACCCTGGAGCAACAACAAAGATAATAAATTGCTTACGCTTTGAAAGAGTGGGGGAAATGAGCCACAATAAGAGATCATATAACTTATGGTAAGTAATGAACCAAAGCTCAGACCCTTTTCTTTCACACATAGCGCCCCAACTGTGACATTCAGGGGTATGTTTATTCTTTGTTTTTTGTTCTCTGGTAAAGATGATCAAAATGCTCATTTTCAACTGCTACAATAGGTTTCCCATTCCCCTCTCTCTCTTTTTTTTTATTTGTAAGTTTAAAGAGTTAAGAAGCTAAACCCAAAGAAAAGACTAAAATATTATATTACAGACTTAAAATCGTGAAAATTTGGTTTAAATCCCAGCTGTCTATTCTCATGCTCTATGGTTTGACAAGTTAACCTCTTTGAGCTTCTCTAAATTAGGACTCATAAATAAATAAGTAAAATAAAAATTAAAAAAGAACTAGAATTCATAATTATAGAAAACACCAAGTCAAAGTTTTCCACACCAAGCAGTTCCCCAACTCATAGACTCCACATAGGAATACTAGAGTGCAATTCAATTCTGACACTAGCAACTTGTGACTGATTTCACAGGTTACGGTCTCAGTGCCACAGAACCTCTCCTGCTCTAGAGGACAAGTGCAAGTGTCAGTCCTTTCTTAGACAGTCTAATCACCACTCGTCCCCACCCCCAGCTTCAAACTAGGGATTCCATCAAGCCCTTCTTTAGGTCTGTAATTGGCTGATACGCTTCACAGAACTCAGGAAGGTACTTCTCATACTACAACTAATTTATTGTAAAAGATATAACCAGGAACAGTCAAGTGGAAAGGTAGGTAGGGCCTGTGTCGGGGGCCCTGGCAAGCAGCCCCCGCACGAATGAGAGACCTAGATCTTGGGGGACTTCATCTCTGGGAAAAAGGAGAGGAATGGACTTGGGAGAGACTCTGCCTTGCGGCTGCTGAGAAACAGAAGAAAGGAAGACACCAACGCAGCGGGAGTTCTGGAGAGCAGTCCTCGGTTACTGAGCATAGTTTAGGCCTTTTATACATTTCTGGGTAGAGCACAAGCAGCATCCTGGCCATTGCAACAAAGTAGTCAGAAGGCCAGGCACACGCTGTCCTGTACATACAGGTATTGTTCTCTTGTGGCTCCAAGTAACCATTTAGGCTTTAGGAAGTTTTATTGCCTTGAAAACAGCCCACTTCTGGGTCCTGCGCACCAGTAGGGCCTTATGGTGGGGGAAACAGTCAGGCCCCAAGACTAGCTGCCTAGTGCCCATCAGGCCTGGTATATGTGGATGAGAATGAAAGGTCCATACCTCTCTGGGTGACCTTCTCACCCCAGCACGTCCATGTCCCCACCAGCCCAGAACCCACAAGAACCCCATCATCTAGGAGTTGAAAGGAGTTCTTATAACATAGGCCCTATTGATGAGGAGCCTGGCTTTTAGGGGACTCCAGCCACCAGTCATCTCATTAGCATACAACCAGAAACTCACAACTCTTCAGGCTCCAGGCATTTGGAGAACTCTGCGCTAATAAGAACTACGGACTAAAATCGAACAAGAGCACAGAAGATGTTCATATCACTAGCAAGGGATTTAAGAGCCAGGAACTGAGACAAATACCAAATATAGATACCACTATCGGAGCTGAGTTCCCTCTGTGCAAAGATAGAGGAACAGGCAATTTGCAGCTATTTGTGTGGGCCCCTTAAGTTAAATTTTTCTCCCAGTAGAAACGGAAGTCAGTACAGCAGCCAGGCATTTATTGTTTGAGTTGTCAAAGAGCAGAGTGCCTCGAATGTCAATGACTAGATGACTTCTACACAACATTTCAAGTCGCACTTCATGCATTTATTTGGAGATCAAGACCAATGACAGCCAAAAAGGAGAGAATATAGTTCTCTCTTCTGAGAACTCTAGAAAGTGAAGCTAGAACTCACTTTGGCCTTGTCTTTTTAATGAGCCATGCAATGTCTCTGTGCATAAAATTATAACAGGAAGGAACACCCAGAGTAACACTGGCAGGAAAGTGTTATTCAGATGCAACTGAATATTTCTACAGCATTGTATGAATTACTCAGTACTTAACAAATGTTTGGCAATTTTCTATCTGCATGCTTTCCTACCTCTATTATTTGAGCATTGGGTTATAATTGCAGGCTTTAGGAGGTAATAGCCTAAGTCCTCCACCCGTGCAGAGAGTACGGCTGAGAGAGAACTGGGAGAGCGCAGGCATGTGGGCATGTACTTGCCACAGATTGTGTAGAGAAGAGAACGGCCAGCATGGCTGCTGGACGCTGTCATGGTTTCTAATGCTGGAAACATCACTCTTTCCAAATTTGGAAGCAATGCATTTGTTCGTGGGGAGAGCCTCACTTTTGTGGCAGTAAACTTCTAGAAAAGCAGTAGTCAGGAGCTAGAAGAAAACGAAACACAAATTCTCTACCGTTGACTATGATCTTGATCTAAATTGAAGTCATTGTAAGGCGAATGTAAGGAAAATATGGTTCCCATACTCCATTATCCACATTCACTTTCATTCCATGCCTCTCAGCTAATCAGAGAGTATGAGATTTGTCCTTAGGAAAAAGAGTTTATTTAGTTTGGGGGTCAAATCTGGTAGCGCCCAGGGACTCTGTGATAATACTTAGGATTGAACCCGGATCAGCTTCATGCAAGGAAAGTGCATAGCCGCTGCACTACCTCTCTAGCCCTAGGAGCAAGGGCACTGTTTAGGGTTTGTTTATGTCTTGCTTCAGAGTCTGCAACCTTTCATTACGGTTCCCTCCATAAAGATTGCAGTTCCTCTGGGCTAATCATCTCTGGCATCATCTGCACCACCCCTTTCTCCAGCCTCTAGGAGGGTCATTCTCCTTAACCCTCCAGGAGTGCCTCTGGGATCAGGCTGTTAGGAAGAATTTACAGTAGACTTGAAGAGGGGTCAAGTGATATTCCCACGTGCCTCTAGAAACATGACTAGAAAATGAGGTTCAGATTTAGCCTCTGATTCTAATCTCAGTCGTAGGACCTTCCCTAAAGGCTAAGCCCAACTCAGTTCCCAGGCTAAGAGACTTTTCCCTTCCCAACCCCAAACCCAACTTTCCTTCTTTATTGTTTCTCTCAAGTGAATTACACCCTCGCCTTCAACAGGTATAGTCTGACCTTCAGTATTGGGGTCCCACAATGTTCAGCCTGCTGTGCCTTAAATAACCACCCCAGGCAGAGACAGGCTGTGCTGCATGATCACAGCCTTGCAGTTCCTTTTCTCATTCCTCCTTCCCCAGCTTGAAGTCAATGAGAGTTCAGAAAAGTTTGTTCTTCCTGAGTCAGCTGGTACTTGCTGTCAATTTTTCAAAAAGCAAGTGACTGAGCCACTAACTATATCTATTCCCATGAACAGAAATAATATTCTGGAAAATGTAGGAAAAAATAATTTTCTAGCTCCTCAGACCCAGAATTGTTGCTATAGTACATGGACACTGTTACACACAAATAACATTTCAGTCTGAAGCTTTCTCTCCTTCATTGCATCTCTGGGTTACATGCCTCCCCTCTGCACAAGAGGCAGTTACTTGCCTTATAGCTAACACGCTGGAAGGTCATTGCCATGGTTCTTCCTTCCAGAGAAAAAGCTCTCCAGAATAATGGTTATATTTCCAGTGTGGCATTGTTTACACATCAAAACATACAATCCAGTGACTCCTCGTGATATGTTAAGTTTTTACATTTTTCTTAAGCTTTCTTAAGCAATTGTACAACCCAGAGTATTGCTACAATTATGTCCTCAAACTTACTCTGTACCTGTTATGATAGCAGTAGAAATATTCTGCTATAACCCCCACCTACAGTAAGTAGTTGATCATTCTGGTTTAGGAAAGCTGAAGTTGGAAAGATTTACAAAGATTAAGATCCATAAGGAGGAGATAGAATCAAAAATAAATAAATCAGACTACATCAAATTGAAGAGTTTTCTGCATGGCAAAAAAAAGGACTAACTGTAAAAGACAGCTAAATGAATGAGAGAAAATATTTGAAGTCAACATATCCTATAAAAGGTTCATATTCAGGATATATAAAGTTCTCACAAAGATCAGCAACAGAAAATCCAAAAGTCTCATCAAAAAAAATGGGCAGAGGAAATGAACAGAGTCTTCTCTGAGGAAGACCAACAGATGGCCAACAGGCACTTGAAAAAAATTCTTCCCATCATTATATATATAATATATGTATAAGTATCACATAATGTATATCATGTCACATATATCATGTCTATATACATACACAATGGAATACTACACAGATATAATGAATGATTAAATCATGAAATTCGATACATCATGGATGGAACTGGATGATATGTTAAATGAAGTAAGCCATATCACTTACATGTGATATTTAGAGTAACTGGATAAGGAAATGCGATTTTTAAAGGGGTGATGCCTTGATCACCATTATCTCCAGAGTATAAGAAGGAGAAGAAAAGAAATACAGTGAAGAGGAAGGGGAGAAAAGATAAATGAGAAGTATCAGGGCAGGAGTCAAGAGGACTCGGGTTCATTGGTGCATTAAAGAATGATAGTCAAATATTCAAATACAGAGTCAACAACACTGAAGTCACAAGACTCAAACTTTAATAACCAGATTTAAAAGGCACCTGTCATTGGTGGAGGGAAAATGACAATGGTGGTGGGATTGGTGTTAAAATATTATATGCCTAAAACTCACTATCAATAACTTTGCAAATCATAGTTCTTTAATAAAATATAACTAATTAAAAATGAATTAAAGGTACCTATCAAAATGGCTGGCTGCTGGGACTGGATAGATAGATTTCAAAGGGTTAGGGCATTTGTTTCGCATGCGATCAAATCAGGTTCTATCCCCATCATTCCATATGGTGCCCCAGTACTGCCAGGAGTAATTCCTGAAGGCATAGTCAGAGTTACCCCCTGAGCATTGCCAGGTATAACCCAAGAAAGAAAGAGAGGTAGGCAGGCAGGCAGACAGGCAGAAGGAATCACTTGATCACTTGAATCCCGTTATTCATCGATTTGCTCGGCGGGCGCCAGTAACATTTCCATTGGACCCTATCACGTGCCAATGTAGCCCAATGGCATCTGGTTGATTCAGGAATATGAAGAGCCTCAAACTGTTCCTTCCAGGGTCTTAACAAGGAAGTCTGACCATCTTGTAGGTGGGCGGCAACGTGATCTTTGACATCCTGTGGGATCCAGTCGGTAACGGCTCTAGTCCAGTGGTTGTCTCCAAATCGCATTACATGTCCAGCCCATCTGATTTTCGATGCCTTCGCAAACGAGACAGCGTCCCTGATTCTGGAATAGCGACGAAGGTCAGAACTCCGGATTCCTTCACTTGCTTGAGTGAGGCGTGATATTCCAAGCATAGCTCTTTCGATGCCTCTCTGGGAGACCCGAATAGCATTCTCATCCTGCTTTCATAGGGCCCAGGTCTCTGAGGCGTATGTTAATGCAGGGAGAACGGTGGAGTCGAAGAGATGTGCCCGGAGCCAGAGGTTCTTTGTCCTTTTTAGCTATTTCTTCGATGCCTTTGAAGGCATTCCATGCCGCTCTCTTCCTCCTGCGCAGCTCAGGTTTTAGGTCGTTCATCATGTTGACTTCCGACCTAGGTACACATAACTGCTGCATTCAGAGATGTTTGTTCCATTGAGAGTGAATGGGGCCTCAGGAACTAGTTCATTTCTCATGAACACAGTTTTCTTCAGATTCAGCTGTAGACCTACCTTTCCACATTCTCGGTTAAAGTCAGCCAGCATTTGTGCCGCTTGGCCAATGTTTGGTGTTATTAGAACGATGTCATCAGCGAAGCGGAGGTGGTGTAGTTGCCGACCATCTATCTTCACTCCTATTCCTTCCCATTTTAATTGTCTCATGATGTTCTCGAGGGTGGCACTGAAGAGTTTTGGTGAGATAGTATCACCCTTCGAACCCCTTTTTGACATCAATGATCACTTCTTTGTAGTGATCATTGATGTCAAAAGAGGGGTTCGACAGGGTGATACCTATCTCACAGTCAGAAAGACAGAAAGAAAGACAGAAAGAAAGACAGAAAGAAAGAGAGAGAAAGAGAGAGAGGAAGGAAGGAAGGAAGGAAGGAAGGAAGGAAGGAAGGAAGGAAGGAAGGAAGGAAGGAAGGAAGGAAGGAAGGAAGGAAGGAAGGAAGGAAGGAAGGAAGGAAGGAAGGAAGGAAGGAAGGAAGGAAGGAAAGAAGGAAGGAAGGAAGGAAGGGAGAAAGAGAGAGAGAAATAGAGAAAGAGAGAGAGAAAGAGAGAGAAAGAAAGAAGAAAGAAAGAAAGAAAGAAAGAAAGAAAGAAAGAAAGAAAGAAAGAAAGAAAGAAAGAAAGAAAGAAAGAAAGAAAGAAAGAAAGAAAGAAAGAAAGAAAGAAAGAAAGAAAGAAAGAGAGAGAGAGAGAGAGAGAGAAAGATAGAGAAAGAAAAAGCAAGAAAGGAAGGAAGCCTGGGGCTATTTGAAGGGGGGAGTGTGAGAGGGAGCAGGGGAACACTGGTGGAGGGAAGTTGACACTGGTGGTGGGATTGATGATGAAATATTGTATGTCAAAAACCCAACAATGAATAACTTTGCAATACACAATGCCTTAATAAAATTAATTTTTATAAAAATGAATCATTTATTTATGAATTTGTTATGGGAACTTTCCCCAGCCTACCTCCCAAAATAAGAGTAACACACCAGAATTGGCTTTGTTTTCCTTTATTGGCAAGCTTTCCCACTTGCTGTTTCATTAGCTGCTTAGATAATGTGGTAGTTGCAGCAAATAAGGCCCATTTAAAGAGAAAAAAGAAAACAAAACAACAAAAAAAAAACCTGTATAATAGATCACTAGCAAGTGTGGAGCAACTTAATTGCTATTTTCTGCAAACCCAGATTGACAAAGGGGATTATAATTTAAATTGTGCTGATGGCATTTGTGTTAGACAAAGCCAGTATTGACTTTAGCAGTTATTATTCTTCCCATAGTTTAAATTACTTTTTCACTAAGATCAGAAGTGCAATAAGGGGGGTCGGGTAATCCTAACTTTATATAAATATAATTCCCCATATAAAGTTCAATTTTGCAAAATGTGAAACTATGAAGGGAAGAACAGTTCCATAGATTTTTCTAAATTCTAGAAATTGAGAGATGTGATCACAGATAGCAGACTCATTTCCACAGACTTTCCTAAGCTGGAATATGAAACTGTGATCATACAGGAACATGCCAAGCAGAGTTCAAACCTGAAGACTATAAGATAAAAACCTTAAAGAACAACTCTGTTGCAGAGCCTGAAGGCAGGCATTTAGGAATTAGCTGTTGAATTCACCAATTTCCAGCATTTATCAGATCTGCTGAATGTCAGCTAATTTAAAACACTCTTTTAATATTAAAACTTGCTTTTAATATTAAGGCATCTATGTTAAGCATGACCCTTATAGACACGCAGATTTTTTATTTTTATAAATCATCCAGATTTCAGGAACGAAATACAGAATGTTATAAAGGAACATAACTGTATTGTAAGATGTAAAACAACAGTGTCAGTGGGTGAATGGAAATGATACGCCCACCCAACATCCTTAAAAATAATTGGTATCTCCAGGACCACAGACAAAAGGAATGCCAAGTAAGCATCCTGTCCTTCATGATAGTCTGCTCTTCATGGGGATAAAGGTTAACAATTCTGATGCCACTATACATCTGTGATGAAAGGGAACAATTAAGGACATGGACGACTGCAGTGGAGTTAGAAATGTCATGGCCGGAATGAGCAGTTACACGTGAGTGCTGAGTGATCCAAGTCTCAGTAGATTACCATTGAGATACTCTAAGAAACTGTATCATTGAATCCGTACTTTGGTAATACATAGAAATAAGGATGGACACCTGTATGTATACCAGCACACATGTTTAACTCCTTACCATCTCAGCTGAGAGGAGCTTGAATCAAGGACACCAAGCATACCCAGTATCCATACACTGGTTTCTTATACCATTTTCCAATAAAATTTCCCAGAAATTAAGAAAGTGCTTTAATTTTAAAAAAAATAAGCTCCAGAAAGATAGAGAGAGCTCAATAAAAGAGCTCCAACACTGGGACAATTTGAACTTCAAAATAGATGACATTAACTTGGATTATACCCTAAAATAAAAATAAAGCCTATACTAATCACTTGTATCACTTGTCTTCCCATTATTCATTGATTTGCTGGAGCGGGCACCAGTAACATCTCCATTATGTCCTGTCACATGGTAGTGTAGCCCTAGGGCATCTGCTCGCTCCAGGAACATAAAGAGCCTCAAACCATTCCATCAGGTCACGGGAATGAGGTCTGTCTATAATTGTTGCTGGTATTTGGCATATCAAATACGACACAGGTAGCTTCCAGGCTCTGCCGTGTGGGTGGGATACTCTTGTAGTCGCCTTTCATCTCCTGCATTTATTGATGAGCCAGGCTTGTGATCAGCAATTCTGCTAGGTGAAGCTCTGACCAGTGGGGAGTCCGGATGAGGAAAATGGCGTCCCTAATGGTGTGGGGGCTCCTCTGCCTTCTTGCGAGGCTCTTCTGGGGTGTATGTGAGACTCACATACACGGGGCAGAGCTGCTACCGGCTCTCCCTGTGCCCAGCTGATCACGAGGTGCCCGGGAGGAATGGCGGAGTTCTAGCTCTGGCCCGCCACAACAGTCGAGCCTATACTAATACAAATTTTAAAAAAATGAATAAGTAACTGGAAAGAAGAGACAAATCTTTTGTTTTTTTCTTTTTGTCTTTTTGGGTCATGCCCAGCGGTGCTCAGGGGTTACTCCTTGCTCTGCACTCAGGAATTACTCCTGCCGGTGCTCAGAGAACTATATGAGATGTCGGGGTTTGAACCCAGATCAGCTGCATGCAAGGCAAATGCTTTACCCACTGTACTATCTATCCCTCTGGCCCAGAGATAATTTTTTATGCAGAACAATTTTGAATAATTTTTAGACTCTGTCCTCAGTCAGTTAGATGGAACCTAATTGTCCACTTGCGTAAGCTGAATAATTCCTATCCAACAAATGCAGTAAAGGAAAGGGATATTTTAAAAGTTACTTTTCTGTGAAGAGAAACTAGCAAACAGAATCTCAGCCAAGAGTTTGGGCCAATGCCAGCAGTGAGAACCCACACGAGTACATTCTCTTGATTCAGTGGACAAGAAATGTCCTTTATCTTCTTCCTGAAAACCCTATCACTCCAGTCTAATGGCAAAAACATCCAATAGGTCACAACTGATATTTTACAAAATGCTGGCCATCGGTCAAAAAAACTACCCAAATATCATCAAAACCAAGGAAATCCTGCACAAATATGATAGCCATGGGGCAACTTAAGGGAATCTGACAACTAAATGTCGTGTGACATCTAGGACAGGCTCCTTGAACAGAAAAAGAAAAGTAGGTTCAAAGCAAGGAAGTAGAGCTTTGGTTAATAATAATGTGCCAGTACTGGATATTATAGCAGAATTAATGGAAAATCTACTAAAAGGGAAATTGTAGGCAGGTCATATGAGAACTTTTGGTTATATTGTTGTAATTTTTCTATAAATCTAGAATAAAAGGCTAGTTTCCTTATAATGTGGACAAGTCATGGGGTCGATGGCCAAGTATAATGAGTCTTTAAAGAAACAACTTCAGAGAGGTTAAATGAGAACCATCTCAACATCAGGGAATACTTTGACTCTCTGCCACTAAGAATAGTTCAGCGGCAAGGTTTATGGTTTATGAAACACTATCTTAAACTTTGGACTTTGCCTAAGATAACTCCAAGGGAACTTCAAGGATTTAAAAACTTCTAGGTTAAGGAGCAAAACAAAGAGAATGAGTTGAACTCTCTAATGATTAACTATATATTTACATCATACAGGTTTTTTTAAAAAGAACTTCATTTAAAGCTTACAAAGAATTCAATCAAATACTTATCAGTCAGACTTAACAACATATTTTGTTTTCATAATATGCAAAAAGATAAGTAAAGTGGCTTTATTTTAACACCAATTCCTTGTTGGTTTTCAAGTGCTTTGAAAGTTTGTAGTGATTAAACATGTTTATGCAAATAAATCATTTGACCTCATTTCAGCAATTTTATTCTTTTTTCAGTTTTTACTCTTTGAAACACTAATTTCCCAAATAATTCTTGAAGATATAAAAGATCTCAATAGTTTAGATTATATTTAATATTTAAAAGCT
Source organism: Cryptotis parvus (assembly GCA_021461705.1). Taxonomy (NCBI): domain Eukaryota; kingdom Metazoa; phylum Chordata; class Mammalia; order Eulipotyphla; family Soricidae; genus Cryptotis; species Cryptotis parvus. The sequence continues at coordinate 8,965 of JAJIBD010010381.1, read as the reverse complement.
TTTTAAAATATATTGTACTTTTTTTCATTATCCAAGACCCATGGTACCTGTTAAAGTATAATTGGTATTTTATTCCTAAATAAATCATACTTTATTATTAACAAAATGACTCACCCAACTAAGTACAAGTTCTATTTTGTTCAATACCTTTATGGACAGCATAAGGAAACGTTGTCCCTCCTTTCCTCCTTTCCCCTCCCAACCTTTTTTCCTTCCTGCTTCCTTTCCCTCCTTTTCTTTCTTTATTTTTTTTAACCATCCACAATCCTTAGGAGAACCTAATGTGACCAGGATTTTGGAACGCCAATAAAAATAGCCTATAGTTAATGTTAAGGGGCTCCCAATACAATAGGTTAAGTCCATGAATGGACAGATATGTCACCTTCATTCTGATGAATATCAGGCCAAGTTGTATCAGGAATGGTTAGGATAAGAACATTGAAGAGAGTTACTCAGCCATGGGAAGCCGTCTCAGTGAAATTTCCTCCTTCACCCTGCTCTTGACTACTGCTTTCAGAAGAATGATTCCTCTGTCCTTGGATTTATTCTGAAATCTGATCATTTCCATTAGCTGTCAAATGCATCAGATGTAATGAAACCACCCCAAACCTTCTTTCTTATCAGCCCCAACCTCCTTTAAGTAAGAAACATGGTAATCGTGATCAATCGTGGAAGGAGAATGAAATTCTGTCCTCTAGCCATCATCACATAAAGTACATAGACAGAGGAGTTAGACAAAATGATCAAATTTAGCTGCTTTGTGTATTGTTTGGCCGAGTCTTGGACAGACCACAGAAAGTTAGATTTCTTTAAGGATTTAGAAAGTGAAATCAATTTTAAAATATCTCTTTAAGAATTTTTTTTCCACTCTGGTGACTTGGTGACCTTTCAAAGTTGTGAGTGAATGAATGATTAGGAGGGTTGCCCAGATTTTACATCAACCCAAAGTGCTAAATAGCTATCAAAGCATAACCAGATAATGCCAGTCTCCTTGATTGTCTTGGAAAAAGAAATGTTGCCCCAAGAGGCAAAGTGGCAGCCTGTCAGAAAGATCTTAGCATCATGTTTTTTCTCCGAAATACACTATCGGTGCTCATGTCATGTTACTGTGTGAAGCAGTGTTCTTGGCACCCCACAAAACCACCTTCTGTGACTACAGGGGCTGCAGCAAATATGAACACAGCCAAGAGGCTTGGGAGCCATCAATCAGCTTTGTGGGATGGAATTTTAGCAGTAGACCTTTGAAAGTTTTTTTTTTTATTTAGGAAGTGCTTTGATAAAACTCTTATTTTATTACTGAATTCAAAGAAAAAAATCAGGCCTGTGAACGCTAGAGAAAAAAGACTTGCACGTGTATATTACATAAACACAAAAAATTATTCACATCCCACTGTGCTTTTGTTCATATTTAAATTGTATATTGCAAAGATTTTGGAAATACCAATTTTTTTTCAGAAGGCGGGATCTTCATGAGTCATAACTGGTATGTTCAGGGCATATTTCCAGTTCTGTACTCAGGGTCATTCCTGACATTGCTCAGGAGGTAGTATGCAGTGTAGGTAAAGTGACTTTACTCCTGTATGATCTTTCCAGCTCTCACCACTGAATCTTTTTTTAATTTTTTATTATCACCGGAAACAAATTACAAAGGTGTTCATAATTGGTTCTGGTAATACAGTATTCCAGCACCCATCCTCCAAGTGCCCCATTTCACCACCAATGTACCTCCCTCCCATCCCCACCGCCTAATAGCAGGTACCCAGTTTCCTTTCTCTCTCTACTCTCTCTGTCTCTGATTCTCCCTCTTATTTTACACATGTGGCAGCCCTGCAGATATTTAGAGTTTATCAAAGTCTCTTTGTGTATATTCAGTGGTGAGTTTTAATCTGCCATTACCATTTCCCATATTTATTAAAACACTGGTACTATCCTATTGAATGCAGTCATCTATATCTGTCCTTTTCCTGACTAATTTCACTCAGCATGATAGACTATGTCCATCCATTTGCAGGTAAATTTCATAATTTATCCTTTGACAGCGCATAGTATTCATAGTGTAGAGAACCACAGTTTCTTTAGCAGTCTCGGCATTTAGGTTGGGAGAAGTGTCTGTGTTTCGGTTAGGGTTTCCGGGTTATTGCTGGATCAGGGGCTCATCTAGTCGGAGGAATGCCCATATTGTTTTCCAAAAGGGTGGCAGCGGCACCAGCAGTGGTGAGAGTCCTCCAGTGTTGGTGAAAAAAGTAAGTGGAAAAGAGGGGAGGTTCACTTCCAACAGCTTAAAGAGTGTATTAAGACAGTGGGTTTGGTGGGGAGGGCAGACGGTGGCAAGAGTTTCACAAAGGTGCGGGAAGGGCTACAGTAAAATGAACTAGACTCCTAGATGGATGTCTGATACAGACTAAAGGTCATCGAGAAACATAGGAGAAAACTACGAAAGTATCTAAAGACGACAAACCAGCAAGGAAGCAGAAAAACAAGGGATTATATAAATGAAAAGCTTAAAAGAGGACAAGATACAAAGCCAGAGGGAAAGGATATCACCAATACACTAAGGGGTTATAGATAGGCGAGCTCCACAAGAGAAAGCAACCCCATAAAAAGGAGAAGAAAGAACAGAAGCTTAAAAAGAAGAAATGAAGGCCAAAAGTGTGAAAAAGTGCTCTCATCTTTAATCACAGGGAGATGCAAATCAAAACAACAAGAGTACCATTCCACCACTGAATCTTAATGGCATATGTTGATGCAATTCCCAGGCAGTTATCTGAACTCTCAGGATTCAATTTCTGAAAGGAAGAGGCTGCTGGCCACACAACATGCTGGATATATACCTGATTTGCAGAAGCTGGGTGTGAGAGCCTGCCTGCAGTTCTATTTTGTCAACAATAGTTTGCTAAATAGGGAAAGTCCTGAAGGCAGTTCTTTGACTAAAGGGTATTGCTGGTAGATCACACCTCTAATCTAATCCAGATAAAGAGAATTCTGAACAACAGTTTTAGCTGGCACTAACCACAGTGAGCCAACCCTGCAAGACACGCAGAGGAAAAAGCTGATGGTTGTGTTTCCTACCTGAGACTAACTTGGCAAGCAAATGAAGTCAGCCTCAGACTGGAAGCAAGAAGGAAATGAGGGGCTTCATAGAGGTCAGAGGTCAAAAGGTACTTCCTCAATTACAGCAAGGCCTTCGTTTGCTTTTTTCCCATCAGTATCTGTAGTGTGGACTTGGACAGTAGGGTGACGTCAGGACTCCATCAGAGAGAAGAATAGCTAGAATGAGTGACCCCAAACTCCTGAGCATCTTTCCTCCCCTTCTCTTCACTTTCTTAAGAATTATCATTACTCTACAGAATGACTGCATTTATCTGCATAACATAAATATATATGTACATATTATGATACCAATATCCAAAGGTCAAGTGAAACATATATCAGGAGGTCTTGTCAAAGGTGGAAATTATCACAAACGTGTGGGAGTCAGAGGCTAGGTAAGACAGAAAATGAAACAGTGTGCTAACAATTGTAGAGGGTACTAATGCCAACCTAGAACTGAGCGTTAAATACAGGCAAAAAGATTAAAAAAATGTCGACAGGGTTAATACCAACCTAGAACTGAGCATTAAATGCAGGCAAAAAATTGCACATGATGGCCTCTAAGTGTATGTAGTCCAACCCACAATGTGTAAAGAGAAGGAAAAGAGAGAGAGGGATAGAGAGAAAAGAGATAAAGAACCTACCATTTAGGCAGGCTATGGGAGGGGGAGGGAATTTGGGACATTGGTGGTGGGAAATGGGCACTGGTGGGGGGCGGGGGTGCTGGAACACTATGTGACGAAACCTCTAAACATGAACAATGTTGTAATTTTATATCTCACAGTGAGTACTAAAATATTTAATAAACTGAAAAAAAGAAAGAAAAAAAGAATTATCATTACTCAGTCTTTAAGATTCTAATCAGATATCATCTCTACCAGGAAATATCACTGCTGCCAGGATAACTAGTTAGCCCCATCCCTGGCCCCCATATTCCCACTCTACTGTAAAGCAGTGAGTCACCATGAGGCAGATGAGCCCTCCCTCCACCACTGCCGCCAACCTCCTTCTGGGGTCATTACTCAGGCAGTGTGTGGTTGTTCCAGATCAGTGCTTGAACATTTGCCCAGGACATAATTTTAAAGAGAAGTGAGAATGGTGATTATGTGGGGTGAAGGGAAATTGTTGAGGAAGAAGTGACTTGTAAGATAGACTGTCACCCACAATGGTGACTACCATTGTGGATTCAACAAAAGACGATAAAGATCGAGACCACTTCATCTTAGAGTGGAGAAAAGAGGAACGGAGTTAAGAGAAGTCTAGCTTGGACTCTTGGCAGCAATAGCAGATTATGATAAACTAAATGTCAATCAGAGAAGGTATCTCAAATATGAATATATGCACACTGCTGTATTCCTGTGCTCGGAGGCGTATGCAGATGGAAGACACTTTGTTTTGTAAATTAGTCTACCAGCTACCTGAGACATGTTTCCTTTTGCTTTTGAAAGAAATTTTCTTGGCATGCCACAACTGGCACTAATTCAAATGAGATAATCCAAGCAGAATCATTTACCTTGTCACCCCAACCCAGATAATGTTCCAAGTTTTAGAGTAATTATTTCTGTCCTTTTCTCAAAGGTGGTTAGGCCATTTTACTTACCAAACTAATTACCAGGCTAATCAGCAATGAGATCTTTAAGAAGTCTGTTACTCATGATATTGGCACTTTTAAAGATTCTAGAGGAGCCTGTTCAAGACATACACAGACATAATTTCTGTTCAAACATGATAAACTGGGTCACAGAGACCTAGTGAAACATTCTGATGCATCTGAAATCTTCTAAGTCTAATGCATGGAAACAAACTTGAAAGCATCTCTAAAGGAATGTGGTCCCTGATAGAAAAGAACATTATCTAGTTAAATTACTTAAAAAGTGTTGTTGTCATGTATTTTCATGTTGTGGTTCTAAAGACAGTCATATATTCAGCAGGCCAGTTTGTAAATATTTTCAGCTATGCAGAACCATACTGTTTCTGCATATATATATATATATATATAATACAATAGTACATATTAGTATATAGTATATAATATATAAAATATATAAACAAATGGTATGTTTTTATTTCTAATTGTGTTTCAATAAAACTTTACTTACAAAGACCCATTCAAGATGGCATCCTTAAGGCCCATTGTCCTGTCTGGACATACTCACCATGTCCATAGTTCATAGATCCATAGTTCATAGAAAATCATGACACTCATGGATGGTCATCAGACAAATAGATCTGAAATTATTGCTCTTGGCTTTTATTTCCTAAGTAAGCCTGATTTCTGGTTTGACCTTCCATCCTCCAGGATCTCAGAGGATGATGTTCCCTGTATTCTTCTATCTTCCTTTGCCAGGGGCAGTGGGAAAGAAGGTCTAAGGTAATTTAAGGAGGAAGGACCAGGGGTACTTGTAAATAAAAACATAAATAGGGTACTTGTAAATCTCTGTTCTCTGGAGACAGAGAACAGGGATAAGGTGCTGCCTTGCATTCAGTTGACCCCAGTCTGATCCCTGGTACTACATATGATCCAATGATTACTGCCAGTAGTAAACGCTGAGTGCAGCCAGGTGTGGCTCAAAAACAAATATGAAAAATAAAAACACACATAACACACATACATACATACACACACAAACACACACAACTAGCTAGGATTTTCAAAATAGTTCTAGTTCATAGATCATTGAATTGAGAATGCTAACCTGTATACACAGAGCTTGCGTTAGTGCCAGGGACAGGTTCAGTCAAAGGTTAGAAGACATTGAAAGAAAAGGTAATCATTCAGGGGCTGGAAACATAGTTCACTGGGTAGGGCACTTTCCTCACACACAGCTGACCTAGGTTAGATCCCCGGTATCACATATGGTCTTCCAAGCACTGCCAGTAGTTATTCCTAAATGCAGAGCCAGGAGTAATTCCTTAGTATTACCAGGTGTGACCCCCAAAAAAAGGAAGGAAGGAAGGAAGGAAGGAAGGAAGGAAGGAAGGAAGGAAGGAAGGAAGGAAGGAAGGAAGGAAGGAAGGAAGGAAGGAAGGAAGGAAGGAAGGAAGGAAGGAAGGAAGGAAGGAAGGAAGGAAGGAAGGAAGGAAGGAAGGAAGGAAGGAAGGAAGGAAGGAAGGAAGGAAGGAAGGAAGGAAGGAAGGAAGGAAGGAAGGAAGGAAGGAAGGAAGGAAGGAAGGAAAACATTAACCAAGACAACATAGCTTGAAGCAACCACTCCAGTGGCCAATGGGTTCTTTAACAGAGAACTCTCAGCTTGACACGGAAGTGGGGCCATCCATATGTCTTCTTTGGGGATGTATCTGGTGATTTCCTTGCCTCATTTATGGATGGAGTCATTAGAATTTTTGATGCTCAACATCATTCAAAATTAGGGAAATATAAATCACAACAATGAGATGGAATCTCATGCCTGTGAGAATGGTACATATCAAAAAGTCAGTGTTGGTGAGTTGTGATGAGAAAGAAAAAGAAACCCTTATGCACTATTGGTGGGAATGTCATCTGGTTCAATGCTTATGGAAAGCAATATGGAGATTTCTCAAAAAAAAAAGATTATAACTCCCATATGACCCAAGGATATCACTTTTGCCATCTATCTCTGAAAAACGAAAACATTAATTTGAAAGGAAACATACACCTATGTTCATTGCTGCACTTAGTACAAAAGCCACGACCTGGAAACAACCAAAATGCCCAACTACAGATGGATGAATTCAGAAGTTGTGATATATATGCACAATAGACTACTGTGCAGCTCTAAGAAAGAACAAAATCATGCAATTTGCAGCACTATGGGTAGAATTTGAGGATATCATGCTGAGTAAAGTCAGCCAGAGGGAATTGCACAAATGCAGAATGATCTCTCGGTGTGTGGTGCTTAAATATACTAAGAAAGGTAGCAACAAAAATCCAAATGCAACATAGTGGGAGAACTGATCCACACAATTGAGTTGGGGATGTGAAAAAAGAGAGTTGGGGTCCTTGGGAGAGAGAAATGGACACAGTGATGATGGATGTGGTGTAAGAATTATGTGCATTAGAACCTATTATACATAGTATTGGTAAGAATCAATTATAAGAATCTTGTTAGAATTAAATAAGTAATTAATTAAAGAAGTGAAGAGGTCTTGCACACATACAATAAAAGGAAGTGGGGTGAGGCACTTTAGAGAGTAGCAATGAGAAGAGTATTCAGCTGAAGTTCAATGTTTGTTGAGACAAATGCTAGGTAAGTGTTGAAATAAATAGTTTTAGATAATTTTTCTGTATGTGTGTGGTTGTGTGTGTTTTGGGATTTTTTTTGGCTACAATATTATGATGATTAAAGGTTAGAATGATAGTACAGAAGTTATTGCTCTTGCTTTGCATGCATCTGTCCCCCAATTTGATCCCACACTTGGTCCCCTGAGCATGCCGAAGAGTGACTTCTGAGCACGAGCAAGGAGTAAGTCTTGAGCAGCCGCCAACAAATAAATAAAATTTAAAAAGTAAATGACACCAAGTCTTATAAGTCCTTATGAGTTGTGTGAACTCAGATGAGGATTTTCAGCTTCCTGCTCTTTTTTCTTCTCCCTCCAATTGGTGTATATATATATATATATATATATATAAATAGACAAAACAATATATGTACAATATGTACTTGGGGTGGGAGATAGAGACAGAGAAAGTACAGTATATACTGTACTTGGGGGGGGAGAGGGAGAGAGAGTACTGTATATACTGTATATACATTTATATATATATGTTTACTGTATATACATGTATATACAGTATCCTCAAGTTCTACCCATAGTGCTGCAAATTGCACAGTCCTCTGGGTATGTGGGCAGGGAGTGAGAGCCAGGGAAGCAGAAAAGTTCAAGTCCCAAGTCCATCACTGGCAAAGCTGCCACTTAACTCAGTAGGTGAGTCTTAAAAGACAAGTCCCAGACCAGAGGTGGAAGGTCACCTGCTTTATTCTAAGTCCAACCATGCCAATGTGAATCTGATCCCTTTTCTTCACAGAAAGTCCTAGAATTATGTTGCAACAAATATCTGGGCATTCCGTGGTTGACCACACCACCACATAAAATTTACCAGCCCTTGTGGTTCTCCCCAGAAACACATTCCAGCATCACCCCGTTTTCCCACGCCTGACAATCAGGGAATATCAAGCAGGCTGTGTTTGAAACAACTTTGGAGATTCTAGGATAAAAGAGTGCAATTAGCCAGGCTTTCAACTTCCTTCTTCTGGGCTTCCCTCACTCCTTTTCTCTCCTTCATCCTCCTCCCACTGCTTTTTCTGGGAAAAAGAGATGGACAGAGAGAAGTTTCAACAGCAATAGTTTTGCAACTTGATACCACAGCATGTTGCAACACAATTGTGCGAAGCAAATGTATCTCTGAGACAAATTCCATTTTAAGTGCATACACTATATAATAAATCAGCACTTACATACTTATCTGAGAACTTTGATGTCTTTATATGTACGATTCTTTTTACTTCTCAAGCAGGTAATTTTCAAAATGAAACTGAAGAATTAAAGACTGGTTCCCAATTTCCTCTCAGTTAAGTGAAACTCCACTTACATACAATTATTTACATCAGAATATTACTGCTATCAGACTGCTAGGTCTGCCCACCACTACCTTGGGGGCCTCAGCCAGAAGTGCTTTCTTCTGGTTACATAACAAACAAGTGGAATTTTGGTACCTGGATACAAGCTTGCAGGGCACGGAGGAACAAGTGCAGGGGAAAAGACACCAACTAGAAAATATAGGGAATATTCCCATGACCAAGCTACCCTGGTTATTGTCATATTTCCAAAGAAAACTGTGCACTGAAATAGCAAGAAACTATTCCTTAATTTCAAAACATACCAAATGTATAATTGC
>JAJIBD010010380.1:0-76029 GCA_021461705.1 Cryptotis parvus | reverse complement strand
AGGCTGGGGGGTAGAGAGGGCAGAGGGTGTCACAAGGGTAAAAGGGCATCTCAGTGGTCAGAAATATGCACTGGTGGATGGATGGGTGTTGGAGCACTGTATGAATGAAACCCAGTCATGAACAGTTTTGTAATGGTATATTGCATGGTAATTCAATAAAAAACTTTTTTTTACTTAGGATACAGAGAGTAAAATGAGAAATAATAGAAATTTTGAAAACCTTTAAACAATTTATTGAAAGACATATATTTGGAGCAGACATGCAATAACCAAATACACCATGAATTTCATACTTTTTTGACTACAACAGAGCAGAGAGATACTTTTCAGGCTATTAAATTCACTTATTGTCCTGCACCAGAATTTCAGTATGATAAACAAAGTAAGAAAATTCTTACATGTCTTTGAACTTTATTTGCTAAAGAAATGCACATAGTGTTGGAGGGATAGTCCAGTAGTTAAGGCTCTTATGCTGCTTGCTGCTGGCTCCTGTTATTCCCCACTCCCCATACGGTCCCTGCATTAGAGTCAGGCTGTCCCTGAGCATGGATCCAGGAGTAAGTCTCAAGCACCTAGGGTATGGCCCCAAAATAAAAAATAATGTATTTGAGTTTTTGTATTCTACACCTTGATATTTCAAGCTACATACTAGGAGATATGAGCCTCCATTTTCATTTACTTCTCCATTTGCAAGTGATTTAAAAGGAGCACAACAAAAGCAAAGGGCTTTGGTACATTAAGAGCAGTAATAAACTTTGTTTGTTACTCAATTTTCAATGGCCACAGGCATTCTGGTTGTAGTACCAAAAAGAAAGTTAAATTTGTAAAGTTTATGATGCCAGTGGGGAATTTTGGGTATTAACCTTAAATAATATGCAAATAATTTCACTTTCTGTAAAATTTTATGTACATATGTCTACATGGCTTTTTTATAGCTAAAAGTATGTATAGTCTTCATCCATTCCTAAAGTTGATAAGACTCAGAAGAGATTACAAAATTAAAAGAATAATAAAGTAGTTTAATTACAAAACACATCTTAGAATCACTAAAAGAACTATTTTCATATTTCCTTTGTACAACACTAAATCCTAGCGAGCTAAGTAGGTGTAAAATAACTTCATAGATGACTTGAAAATTCTATATTGCAGTGCTTTTCGGAGTCAATACATTTACATTTTCATGAGTACCGCTCATCCCCAGGAATGTAAGGAAATAGTGTTGCAAAATCTCATCTACCAGGGGAAACTTCTCTATCTACAGATCATTGCCCAGGTTCAATGTTCTTTATAAAAAAAAAAGGAAAATTTTGGATTTTTAGGTTGCACTTCTTTTTTGGATGTTTTTTTTGTTTGTTTTGGATATTTTGACAACATCCTGGCATTGCTCAGGGCAATTTCTGTCTTTGTACTCAGCACCCTGGCGGTGCTCCTATATATAGTGCTGGGAATTAAATCAGGGTCAGCTGCACGAAAGCAAGGCAAGTGCCTTAACCCTGCACTACCTTTCGATCTTGCCTTTAAAATATGTCTGGATTTTTGACCAACATCTTGCTGTGACCAAGGCTTACTCCTGACTCTGTGGTCAGGAATCACTCCTGGCAGCATTCAGCAGGACCATATTCAGTCCTGGAATCAAACCAGAATCAGTCAGATGAAAGGCCTTAACTCCTAAACTATCTCTCCAAATTCTAATTTGTACTTCCTCACATATTTTCAGTCATTTTTTTAAACAAATAACAGTTTGTTACTTCAAATCAACCACTTTTAGGTGAGTAAATTGTTACTGTGTCTTTAGCACTAGGCTCTTCTCCAAGGAACAATAACCATGTTTTTTTCAGGTTCAAGTTGATGGAAAATTCTTCAAATATTCTTTTTTTATTTCCAAAGTTTAGTTAGACACTTTGATTTACAATGCTGTTGATAAGAGTTTCAGTATGCAGTGTTCCAACACTGCACTTCCACCTGAAGAGTCAGCTTCTCTCCAGTGTCCCAAGGTCTCTTCTCTGTCTCCATGAAACTTCGTTTCATTACCATTGACATGTTCCTTAATTATCTGGTCCAGTTATCAATTACAATGTTTTTTGTTTGTTTGTGTTTATGCCACACCTGCCAGTACTCATGGCTTACTCCTAGGTCTGCACTCAGAGACCACTCCTGAGCAGTGTTGGGTTACATTCTAAGCATTTCAGGTTTGGAGTTGTTTGAAATGCACCCATTCTGGTGCTAGTGGGTGCACATCCACTACCCAGCCTCTGTCTCCCTACCCGGCACGGCGATTTGCAGAGTTAGCCTTCTTATAACCTTGGGTTTGTATTGTAAGTGAAATGTTGCTTTTCTCTTTCTTTTATGCATATTCTTATGTTAGAGCAATGTCCTTTTGTGTAGACACAGGAAGACAGGCTTTGCATCTGTAATATAAGAGTTAAATAACTCTGGAATATTTACTCCTGGGCATCTGTCGTATTTCCAGATTTAAACCTCAATTGCCACTGAGTCCAGCTCCTGTTATCTGTAAGGGGGAAGGTCAATGTGGAGAAGCAGCGACTGCGGCCTGGGAGCTTCCTGGCACCAGCTGGGCCATTAGTTCTTGTCTTCTGTGCTGGAGGCAAGGTAATCTCTGATTCCGAATGTTGCTGTTTCATCAGCTGATCACTGTTTGGTCCTGGTTATAATTTTGTCCTTTCAAACCTTACAGACCCAGGGCAAGCTATGAGTAAGTAAGCTATCCTGGTATCAACATCGGACAGGCTAAGCACCATAAGAAGTATGTAAGTTAAGAGCACAGTCACGGTAAAAAAAAAAAAAAAAAAAGACTGTAATGACCTAAAGATAAGCAACAGATTTAGGACCCTCTTGGGATTAGGAAAAACTAACCTGGTCTTAGTGTTACAGAGAGAGCTAAGGTGGAAAGTTCCAGGTCACAGGTAGCCAATCATACCAAGGGAATAGGTAGCCAATCAGAATGTAGAAGGGAACACCTGGGGGTGGGATTTCTCAAATAAAAAGGCACCCCCAGGACCTCTCTCCCTCTCTCTTCTCTCTCTCTCTCTCTCTCTCTCTCTCTCTCTCTCTCTCTGGCTCACTTGGTTGTCACCTCTCTCTACCTCCCAAGATCAGGTAGGGTGGCATGCCCAGGTACAGGGCTAGATACAGATAGGCCATAAAAGGCAAGGCAAGGGCAGGACATATTGGGCTTGAACGTCCAGGTTATCGGCAGGGTTAGGGAGGCCCAAGATAGCTCAGATTCAGACAGGGCACAGATGCCCAGGTAAAGGCAAGGTACTGAGCACAGAGGCCTCACTCATGTGCACAGGGTCATGACTGAGACTAAGGGAAGCAGGGACAGGACAACAGGGACGTCTGGGGGTACAGTTGGGGAGACCCAGCGCCAGGTATGGAGCTCAGGGATCTTGGCCCACATGCATATGGTCATAGCTGGAAGCTGAGAAAGCATACTCAGGTCAGAGCAGCGTGTACAGGGAAGTGTACACTGGCCCGGATAACGTTAGGAACAGCACCTGGAATTCCGCTCATGAAAAACAGAGAAACCCAGACATTTGGGAAGGGACCTGGAATCATCTGTACAATAAACTAGCTTTCAAGATTCTGAGTTTTGTATGAACTCTTTCATGCAATTCTCAAGAACCTACCAGCACAGCAAAATTCACTTTTCGCATTAACATGAGGATTGTAGTCTGGAATATATAGTGAAATGTCCCCAGGAAAATTCACCTTTTACCAGGAGTCCATAGAGACCATTTTAAGCTTATTGAAGTTGTAAATATAAGTCTATGTCTCTTACAAAAATGACAAATATTATTAAGTAAATGTAATATGATTGTTTGCCAGCAAAGGAAAGCAGAAAGCCCTTAGCTGTAATTTCGCCTTTGGCCTGAGCAGTTCTCAGCCCCAGGGCAGGATTCCATTCCTGGGGAGGTCCCCTAGTAGATTGTCCCCAGAAGGAAGGGGCTTTCACACCTGCTCATTGTATTAGGATCAAAGTCCTATCACCTCTCTGTAACACCCAAGCTTCAACCCTTCTTGATTCCTCTTTAGCAGACTTGACTGGAATTAGAGGCTACTGACTACCCACAGGCCTGTGGTCCTGTTCCTTTGCCCATTGGTTGGACAGATGGTTCCATCGCCCCAAATGCACCAGGGGTCTTGCCAAACCCCAACAGGGCACCATGTGGGGTACCAGTGATTGAACCCACAGCTGCACATGTGCACATGTAAGGCAAGCACCCTACCCACTATGTTATCTCTTTAACCCCCACCTCAGTTACTTGTTCTCTCTACTTCCTTCCTAACTTCAGTGGATATTGGGAGGGCTGGGCAGGGGAGAACCCTACACTGTGGGAGAAGGGAGAAAGGTTAAATGCAAGGAAAATAAAGAGAAAAAATATAACATTTTTGCTGACAATGTCTAGAAGTCACATATTCATTCATTGGTGAAATTGTATAAAATGTTAAAGAAAAACCAAGGCTACATTTTATCTATGTGATACCAAGGTTTGAAGTTTATTCTATTGCTATTCTATATAAAACAATCAAAACTTTCTTTTAAAAAGCGACTCTATTGTAAATAATACTGGATCCCTGCACTCGAGGTGGTGCAGGTGTGACTTTGGTGCTCAGCTGAGTCGGCAGGTAGCAGACTGGAAACAGGTTTGTCTACACCCAGGGCTCTGCCCCATGGGCCCTGGATGGCTAATGGTTTGACATAGAAAAAGACTGGGCCCCCTGGGATGAACACAAGAGCCATGACAGAGCCTGGCAAGCTACTGGTGGTATATTAAAATGCCAAAAACAGTAGCAATAACGGACCTGATTTGCAATGAGTGGAGACATTACTGGTGCCCACTCGAGCAAATCAATGAACAATGGGAAGACAAGAAACAAGTGACAAGTGACAATACTGGATCAACATTTTTATGTCCTTCTAATTTAACTTCATTACCTGCTCCCAAGTTATGCAAAGCTCAAGGTTTAATGTCCCTAATGAATGAACTAGCAACATTTTGTTTTGTACAATGTTTAATAATATATTTCTTTAATATAATATTTAGTAAAATGTTTTATACACTGTTTTATAAAACCATTTATTTAGGTTACAATTGTAAAGAAAGAAAATAACGATTATGATCTTTTTCTTTTTATCCCAACTGACTTTATCAGCCACTGAGTTATTTCGATAGGTAGACTTAAGTTGACAGTGGGTATCATTTGTATCACTTGTCTTCCCATTGTTCATTTATTTGCTCGAGCAGGCACCAATAACATCTCCATATGTCCTGTCACATGCTAAAGTAGCCCAAAGGCATCTGCTCACTCAAGGAACATGAAGAGCCTCAAACCATTACTTCAGGTCATGGGAATGAGGTTTGTAATTGTTACTGTTTTTTGGCATATCAAATATGACACAGGTAGGCTGCCAGGCTCTGCCGTGCTTGTGGAATAATCTTGTAGTAGCCTCACATCTCATGCATTTATTGATGAACCACAACAGGGAAAGATCGGCTTTTCTGCTGGATGGAGCTCTGACGAGCTGTCTAGATGTTGAAAATGGCAGCCCTCATGGTGTGGGGTTCCTCTGTCTTCTTGTGAGGCTCTGCTGGGATGGTGGGTCAGGGCTAGAACCCACCTTCCCTCCTCGGTGCGCCATGATCAGCTGGGCACAAGGAGAGCCGGTAGCAGCTCTGCCCTGTGTATCTGAGTCTCCTGATCAGGCATACCTGGGCTTGAAAAGTCATAGGTATTTTTCCTTTATTCTTTCTGCTCTCCACTAATATATTTTAACTTCTGGTGTTCTCAACCCACTGTACCAATTTGTTTCTGCATGCATCTGTTCTTCAGTAGCCTCCCAGAAAGGTAAGTGTTCATTCAGCAATATTTATGCATCACTCATGATAAACAAGTTGATGAATATACATATTTGCAAAGATTTATTCCAAGACCAGAAGAAGCTGACAATATTGCAAGGAAGCAAAAAGAAAATAACCACTGCTACTTTATTCACCAAAATAAGATTAATTTTTATAAGTAACTTTTAAAAAATATGAAGACAAAGAGGCACATTGATTCCTTTGTTTTTTTTTGTAAAATACTATTTGATGTATTTTACAATACATGGTCAGAACTCCACCCACACCCAACAGACCAGCCTATCACAGCCCGGCTCATTGAGATCCACCCCTGCAGCAGTCTTTTTTTTAAATCTGGCTCAGGTATGCTGATCCAGAGACTCACGAGACATGGGACAGAGCTACTACTGGCTCTCCCTGTGCCCAGCTGCTCACGAGCAGCACCAGGAGGGATGGCGGGTTCTAGCCCTGGCCTGCCACCCCAGCATAACCTTGCAACAAGCCAGATGACCCCCCCACCCCATGAGGGCCTCCATTTTCCACATCCAGACTTCCCTCTCGTCAGAACTCCACCCAGCAGACCAGTCTATCACAACCCGGCTCATGCGGCCGCAAGCAACCATGCGGTTCATCAATAAATGCTGGATTTAGAGATGACTACAAGAGTATGCTACCCACACAGCAGAGCCTGGCAAGCTACCCAGGTCATATTTGATATGCCAAATACCAGTATTTTAGACCTCATTCCCATGACCTGATGGAATGGTTTGAAGCTCTTTATGTTCCTGGAGCGAAGCAGATGCCCATAGGCTGTACTAGCATGAGACAGGACATACAGAGATGTTACTGGAGCCCGCTTGAGCAAATTGATGATGAACGGAAGATAGTGATAGTAATAGTGATAGTGACAAACACCTATTTTTTTTTTAATTTTTTTATTTTTAAAATTACAAAGATATACAATTAAAAAAGTTCATATTTGGGTTTTGGTCAAACAGTGTTGCAGCACCCATCCCGCCACCAGTGCCCATCTCCCACCACCAACGTCCCCGGTTCCCTCCCCCTCCCCAGCCCTGCTCCATGGCAGGTTCTTGATTTCTTTCCATTTCTCTCTCTTTCTCTTTTCCTTCCCCTCCAGACCATGGATTACAGAACATACATTAAAAGGGTTGTCATGTGTATATTTTTTGCCTCTATTTAATGCTCAGTTCTAGGTTGGCATTAGTACCCTCAACAATTGTTAGCACACTGTTCCATTTCTGTCTTACCTAGCCTCCTGAATCCCACATGTTTGTGATAATTTCCACCTTTGACAGGACCTCCTGATATATGTTTCACTTGACCTTGGATATTGGTATCATAATATGTACCTATATATTTATGCTATGCAGATAAATGCAGTCATTCTGTATCTGTCTCTCTCCTTCTGGCTAATTTCGCTCAACATAATCTTCTCCATGTCCATCCATTTGTAGGCAAATTTTATAACTTCATTTTTCCTAACCGCTGCATAGTATTCCATTGTGTAGATGTACCAAAGCTTTTTTATCCAGTCATCGATTTTCGGGCACTCTGGTTGCTTCCAGATTCTGGCTATTGTGAATAATGCTGCTATGAACATAAAAGTAGGGATGGTGTTTCCGCTGCGTATTTTTGGCTTCCCAGAGTAGATTCCCAGGAGTGGTATGGCTGGGTCAAATGGGAGTTCAATTTCTAGTCTTTGGAGGAAAGTCCATATTGTTTTCCAGAAAGGCTGTACCAGCCGGCATTCCCACCAACAATGGATGAGTGTCCCCTTTTCCCCCACCCACGCCAGCACTTGTTGTTCTTGTTCTTTTGAATATGTGCCAGTCTCTGTGGTATAAAGTGGTATCTCATTGTTGTTTTGATTTGCATCTCTCTGATGATTAGTGATGATGAGCATTTTTTTCATATTTTTTTTGGCCATTCAATTTCTTCCTTGCTGAAGTTTCTGTTCATTTCTTCTCCCCATTTTTTGATGGGGTTGTTTGATTTTCTTCTTGTAAAGTTCTACCAGTGCCTGATATATCCTGGATATTAACCCCTTATCAGATGGGTATTGGGTGAATATTCTTTCCCATTCTGTGGACTGCTTTTGTATCTTAGTCACTGTTTCTTTTGAGGTGCAGAAGCTTTTTAGTTTCATGTAGTCCCATATGTTTATCTTTTCTTCTAGTTTGCTTTGTTAGTGATGTTTCATCTTTGAAGATGCCTTTTAGCTTCAATGTCATGGAGGGTTTTTCCTATATTTTCTTCAATGTACTTTTATGGATTCAAGTCTGATATTGAGATCTTTAATCCATTTTGATCTGATTTTTGTGCATGGTGTTAGACACAGGTCCAAATTCATTCTTTTTACATGTCACTGCCCAGTTTTCCCAACACCACTTATTGAAGAGGCTTTCCCTTACTCCATTTTAGACTCGTTGCACCTTTATCAAAGATTAAATGATCATGTGTTTGAGGTTGGGTGTCAGGATACTCAATTCTATTCCATAGGTCCACGGGGTCTGTTTTTTATTCCAATACCATGCTGTTTTAATTACTACTGCCTTGTAGTACAGTTTGAAGTTGGGTAAGGTGATGCCTCTCATCTTCTTTTTCCCGAGGGATTGCTTTAGCTATCCTTGGGGGTTTATCGTTCCATACAAATTTCAGGATTGTTTGGTCAATTTCTTTGAAGAATGTCATGGGTATCCTTATAGGGATTGCATTGAATCTGTACAGAGCTCTAGGGAGTATTACCATTTTGACAATGTTGATTCTCCCCATCCATGAGCAGGGAATATGTTTCCATTTCCTTGTGTCCACTTTTATCTCTTGGAGCAGTGTCTTGTAGTTTTCTTTATACAGGTCCTTTACACACTTGGGTAAAGTTGATTCCTAGGTATTTGATTTTCTTGATTCCTAGGTATTTGATTTTCTGACACACACCTATTTTTACTGAAGCACTCAGTACAATAGCCTTTACAATCTGGAAAACATTCAGGTTACCAGTGATAAGAGTGGAAAATGCAATTGTGGTATACACACATGGATACTATGAGGACACAAAGAAGATGAAACCATGCAGTTCCCATCAACTTTGATAGATCTGAAAGATTTCACATTAAATGAAGGCAGGAGGACAAGGACCAACACTGGATATTTTCATTAATCTGTGTTATATAGAATAACATATATAAGAACAGGAAGGAGGGTAAAATATTGGTTCTCGATCAGAGAAACAAAAAATAGCAAAGAAGGAAAGAAATGGAGAGAGGAACCAAAAAGAAGTGATCTGGAAGTAATACAGGGTCAAAAGTCCAAGACTTTGAACTTTGTCTATAACCTATAAGTGAAGGTATCAGCCTGTATCAAGACCACTAAACCCAACACTACTGAAATCATGGAACCCACGATTTACTTATCATCTCCCCAATGATAAAAAAGTAAACTCAAAAAATGTGTCTCTCAAGGAGTTAGGTTGGGGGAAGATTGGAACCTTAGTGATTTTGGTAGAAGGTTGCAGACAAGGCCTGGTGGCCTTGGAGGAGGGAACATTGGATCTTGAACACCTATTATAAACAACTTTATAAGTTATAGTGTCTGAATTAAAAAATTAATGTGAAAATTAATGTGCATTTTTATAAAAATAGGCTTAACAGTTTAACACATGAATTGCTTTTATACTTGTTGCAAGTAACAAATAACCAACTAGAGTGATATTAAACAAATAATCATAGTTTTAAAAAGATATTGACACATTCCCCCAAATGCTAAGCTAAATAACTGGAGCTAGGGTAAAGCAGACTCAGAGCACTGTGAGCTGGATGGTGTCCATTGGCCTCCGGGAGTACTGCCATACAGTTCAGTTCTCAGGAGTTCCCAGTTCCTGTGTTTCTCAGTTCAATTCCTGAAATTCCTAGGATCATGGAATACTCACTGGCCAAATGAGGGTGACCCTTCTGACCCAATCAACTTAGCAGAGAAAATGGGTCATACAATTCAACTGTGACTGGGGGAGACCTTATGTTTTGGTGGCCATTTCCAATCCATTTTCTTTTGTTTGTTTTGGGACCACATCTTGTGGTGTTCAGGGCTTACTCCTGACTCTTCACTCAGAAATCATTCCTGATGGGCTCAGAGGACCATATGGGATTCTATGGATTGAACCTGGGTTGGTCACATGTGAGACAAATACCTACCTACTGTACTATAGCTTCAGCCCTTTAGTTGCT
This sequence comes from Cryptotis parvus, assembly GCA_021461705.1. Classification (NCBI taxonomy): domain Eukaryota; kingdom Metazoa; phylum Chordata; class Mammalia; order Eulipotyphla; family Soricidae; genus Cryptotis; species Cryptotis parvus. Next base: position 65,924 of record JAJIBD010010380.1, on the reverse strand, counting down.
TTTTTTAAATGTTAATTTTTCCCCTTCCCTCTGTTGTTGTGTGTAGGACTGGGACACTTGCAGTTTGTGATGCTTGCACACCTGTTTGAGGGGGCCACAAGCTGAGTTCAATTTTCTTACCAGGGATTGACCTCACACATGGAATGTTGGTCCTCATTGAAAGTTGGCCCCTGATTTTTTACAACACAAATTTTTATTTGCTCAGTTGAGCATTCCTTGGCCACAAAACAAAATGACCAACTGTAATTGTGGGTGATTCTGCTGTAAGTGAGATAAAAACTGATGTGGGTTGCTGTTATGCAAAATCTTTATAGTCAAAAATAGCTACATTTGCTTCCCCTTTGATAATAACCTTGTGCTGAACTCGTTTGATGAATTCCTTTGGTTGAATCCTGGGAGTGGATAATGGAAGGCAGGAAAATACAAGATGAAGAGACAAACTTTCATTGTTGGAGCAGCTGACTGCTAAGCTGGGGGAACACCAGCGGGGCTTGGACAAGAACAGAAATGAAAAAAAAAACAGATTTCTTTGTACATCCAATGGAGCTGAGAGATTTGGGGCCAGATACCAGCAGTGCACACCAGACAAGGGCCAGGGATTTCTGTGAAGAGATGAACGCCTGCCTTGCTTCTGCACAAAGGCAAGTGAGAGGTATGGAAACACCAGAGATTTGCCATGTTGCATCATCTTTCTCAACTTTTCATTCTTTGGAAGAAGAAAATCACAGGTTTGGAGCTCTGGGCCTTCTCTCTCAAGAACGTAAATGACCTAAAGTGGCAATTTTATCAGTGATGCCATGACATGTATGTTGAAATATATTTTCCTGAAACGAAATCATTTCCAGGTTTTGATTCTGAAAGTTAAGGGAGGTTGGAAGATTGATTCCAGTATATTTCAAAGGTTAGGGCCATGTGGCCAGGATTGTTGTAATATTCTTTGTGAGTCACAATTTAATGTTAATAGAAAATATATAACTATTGGATTTACATGAACTTGTATCATTTGTATCTCTTGTCTTCCCATTGTTCATCGATTTGCTTGAGTGGGCACCAGTAACATCTCCATACGTCCTGTCACATACTAATGTAGCCCAATGGCATCTGCTCACTCCAAGAACATGAAGAACCTCAAACAATTCCTTCAGGTTATGGGAATAGGTTTATAATTGTTACTGGTTTTTTGGCATATCAAATACGACACAGGTAGCTTGTCAGGCTCTGCCATGCAGGTGGTACACTTTCAGTAGTAGGCTCTCATCTCGTGCATTTACTGATGAACCGCAATGGGGAAAGATCGGCTTTTCTTTGGGTGGAGCTCTGAGGAGCTGTGGAGTCCGGATGTTGAAATTGGTTGCCCCCATGGTGTGGGGAATATACACTAGCATATATTAGGAGAAGGAAGCACACTTTTATACGTTAGATGCTTCTTTACCTGAATTGCATGGTTTATTCAGTCAATGTGGATGTGGCTCTAACATGAACAGAGAAGAACTGGAGAAAAAGTACAGTGGGTAAGGCCTCGCCTCGTACATGTGTCAGAGAATGCTGACAAAATCAGGGAGCATGACAGGAATCTCCTTCTGACCCAGGGATCTGCAGCAGATGGACAGAGAAAGACTTCGCGAATCTTTTGAATCAAAGTTTCAAAAGGCTTTTTCTCACACTTGTTCTGGTATACGATTCAATAATAGGAAACCCCCAGACTTTAGGTTCCTGGCTGGGCCCTGGACCTTGCAGGTTTAGAATCCTAGGCCAAGATCGCCATTACCATGTTCCTAGGCCCAAAAAAGGCAGAGAAGAGAAGAGAAGAGCAGAGGGCTTAAGGGAGTGGGAGGGTATGGGTAGGGGATGGAAGGAAAGCAAAAGACATTGGTGGAGAAAAGCTTACTCTGGTCACGGGCCTGGTGTTGGAAAATTATAAGCCTGAAAGTGAAGTATGAATAATTTTGTAAATCGCGAGTGCCTCATTTAAAGAAAAAGAATAAATATAAAGTATAAAGCTCTGTAAAAAGAAGAAAAAAAGGGGGAAAAATCAAGGTTCTTAAAAAGAAAAGCATTTAAATTTGCATTTACTGGGGTCAGCGAGACAGTACAGGGGGTAAGGTCCTTGCTTTCCATATAGCTGACTGAGGATTCATCTCTGACATCCTATATGGTCCCCGGAGCCTGCCAGGAATGATCCCTGAGCACAGAGCCAGGAGTAGGCCCTGAGCACGGCCAGATATGCACTCCCCCACTCCCATGAAAGGAAAGGGACATTTACTGTCGGGATGCTGCCAGGGTCCCCGACAGTGCCTGGAAGTGAGTTCCCTTCTACCTCCAAAGCCGGCGCGGGAATGGATGAAGACTCAGGAATCCAATATAGTTTTAAAAGGGCTTTACTATCACAGGTTCCAATATACAATCCAAAAGCAAGGAAAATCTCCGGACTCTGGGTTCCCAGCTAGGCCCCAGCCAGGTGTAGGCCAAGTGTCTGCCACCACGTAGTTGAGGCCCAACAGAGAATGGAGAGGACGGAGAAGCAAAACACCAAGGGAAGCCAAAATGGCTAAAGGGAGAAAGAGAGAGACAGCTTCTTTCTTCTTGCAGCTTATTTTATAGCTAGAAATACACCCAAAATTCCCAGCCCTGCCAACTTTGGGCTGGGCTATCTAGAGATGAAAACAGGAAAATAGCTCTATAGAAATGTAGCAACTTTGGGAGACCATCTGGCTGTTTACAAGGACCCAGAGCTAATTCAAAGCCTCCTAGCAGAGCTGGGAGGAGCTATAAGCTAAATGTAACTTCCCCTGGCAGGAAGGGTCAAATGCCCTCAGGTAATTTCTCCCAGCACCTCACCTATTGTCTTGAGCCAAGATCTGCCTGGAAATGCCTTTATAGGGCAGAAGAGGAGGTTTCTGATATGGCATGCCTCTGTACCAAAGACTATACTAATGCTAGTTAAATATTTCTCCAAGCCTTCACAAGAGTCTCGTCTACTTCATGGTAATTTTTTGTATTTTAGTTCCCTTTGAGTTATCAGGGAGCCATGCTTGCTTGCTTGGAGGCAAACAGCATTTCTCTCTGGCCTAATTACTTAGAGATCCAACGTGGCCAGGCAAATATGCTGGTAAGATCTAGCTAGTCCCATGATGCTTGTGGTAGCATGAGAGAATATTTATACCGCCAGTACAGAATACATGGTCAGATAAACTGCCACATTTAAACTACCCCCATCTACAAAGTGATCTGCAGGAGGCAATCCAGGGCAGATGCAGAGGTTTTTAGGCTTTTAGGTGTCCTGCAACAATTTACCATGCGGATTTTCACATATTAAATACTTTTGGCTCTACGCATTAACTATTAATTTATTTAGCAATCCCCACAAGCAGTTAAGTTGCTATGGGGAAAATTACGATAGAATTGAATCTCAGTGAAACACAGCCAGCTTGCTTTGAAAATTCAGAACACACGGAGAGGATGCATGCAACGCTTTGGCACAAAAATGTTTCCAGCGGGCAGCAGAACCAACAGGGATGTTAAAGGAATCAGGAACTCGGGTGAGAGAGAGTAGCTGCCTGCCCATAGCATGGTTTTTGAGCAGATGAACTAACCTCTGAAGCTTCCGTTATAATTCAAGGTTGCCCTCCCAAGAGTTTTTCTCTGAACCTTAGATTTGATTGAATGTACCTGTTTTTAGAATTTATTTTTGTTTTTTGGCAACATCTGGCAATGTTGCCAGATGGGTCACTCCTGGCTCTGTGCTCAGGAATTACTCCTGGGGATGCTTGGGGAACTTAATAGGATGCCAGGGATAGAACCTATCTGTAGGGTAGAGGAGGGGGTTTCTATCGGGTAGACCACATGCAAGGCAAGTCCTCTACAGCCCTCCGGCCCTAAATCATCCCTCTTTACATGATTTTTATGCCAGTGGATTTCCTCTGTAATGTATGTATAATGTAAAGATGTGTTTGCTTTATATTCATAAAACTGTTGCAAAAGGCTTAAGCACGGGGGGAGCAATAGTCCAGCAGGTAGGTATTTGCCTTGCATGCCGCCAACCTGGGTTCGATCCCTGGCATCCCATATGGTCCCCGGAGCACCGCCAGGAGTAATTCCTGAGTGCAGAGCCAGGAGTAACCCCTGAGCATTGCTGGGTGTGACCCAAAAAGGATAAAAAAGATTAAGAGCTGTTTTTGTTCACGTATAATAGTAACACACACAGTAAGTATTCGATAGATATATTGAATATATAAGATATTATTGTTGCTTTTATTTTATGCTTCTAAGGAACTAAGTCACCCAAGGTCAAAGAATTTTTTTGAAATCACCTGGGGTTTTGTGTTTGCTCTTCTGGTAGAATGGAAAATAGATGGTTGAAATAGCATAATTTTGAATTTTGCATTTATATATTAACAATTTTGTGTGAGTTTTTAAGTATATAAGTAAGTGACTTATGTGAGCAAATTTTATTGTAAAATGCCTTCCCTTGTAGCATATAAATGGCTTCTTTCAATGTATCCTTGCTTCATCTGCTGTTTACTGCAAACATTCATTATTCTAAGAATGAGGCCACGATTTAAAAAAGGTGAATAGGAAGTAGCCCAGAAGATAAACTCTGCAAATATAATCTTATTCAAAAGGATGAATGGAGGAGGGTACTTCAAGCTAGATAAATTTAAGTTTTCATAGATCAATGGCTTTTCAAGGTTGCCTAAGCAAAATCTGTTAGAAATGGATACACACATTTTCAGAAATATGCACGATGCAACTTAATGCATCTCACATAAAACTACCTATTGAGTTGAGAGATTTTATCAGAAGAAGCAATGCTGCAAGGGAAAGAGTAAAAAGTCAGGGACTTATGACAGATCTTCTACCCAAATTTTCCACTTTCAGCTAGATGTCATCTTTAAAGCAGACTATAATTAGAATTAAATTAAATAAAAACATAATTAGAGTTAAATTAAATAAAACATAAGAAACAGATGATACAGTAAGCTTTAAGATATTTCCAGCTTAAGGAAAGGAAAAAGAGAAAGAGAGAGAAAGGGAAAGAAATAAAGAACCTGCCATGGAGGTGGGCTGGGGAAGGGGGAGGGAACCGGGACGTTGGTGGTGGGAGATGGGCACTGGCGGAGGGACGGGTGCTGGAACACTGTATGACCAAAAACCCAAATATGAACTTTTTAATTGTATATCTTTTTTATTTGTATATCTAACGGTGGTATAATAAAATACTTAAAAAAATAAAGTTGGTTTTGAGTCTATGAAAAAAAAAGATATTTCCAGCCATTAGCCTAATAAATATCAAAAGATCAAATCTCTTGTGCTCCTTTCTAACTCACTTCTATAGATAAAATATAGATATTCTGGGAGTAATTTGATACTATTAATTTTACAGGAGTTACGTCTAAAGAAAAATTGGGTGAAGGGATATATGGTATTTCTCTTTCTTACATCCTACAACTACATGTCGAGTCACAATGATTTTAAATGAATGTTTAGCTTAACAAATTTGTGGTGAGGGACAACCTCAGTTCCAGATGTAGTGTTTCCTGATGCAGAATAAATAAGGAAAAAACAATATATTTTTCATGTGTATTGGCCAATCTTATGTGCTTGTGGTGGAAGCATCCATTTGTTCTTTCCAATATTTTAGAGGGGTTTTGTTGTTGCTGAGCTTTCTGAGTGCCTTATACAACACACTGTCATTATCTGAACTGCTGTGTCAAATGTCTTCTACCAGTCTGTAGAGTATCTTTTTATTTTAACAGGAGTTTCTTTTGCCATGAAAATACTTTTAAATTTCATATATCCCACTGTTTGCTTATTTATTTAACCTTGCCAGGGGAATCAGGTTAACTGAAATCCCTTTGAAATACAGATTCTGAAAAGTTCTGCCTATGTTTACTTCAGTGTGTTGTATGGTTTTTGATCTGATCTCCAGGCCTTTGATCTACTTTCAGTTATTTTTGTGCGTATAGTTTGAGATATTGATTTATTTTTTACAAGTGATTATCCAGTTATCCCAGCACTGTTTGTTGAACAAACTTTCCTTGCTCCGCTTCATGCACTCAGCTGGCTCCTTTGTCATAGATTAACTGTCTGTGTAGCAGTGGATTTATCAGTGGGACTCGAGTGCTGAACCACCAGTCTGTGGAGCTTTAGTATAGTTTGAAGTCAGGAAAAGTCTCTCATCTGTAGTATTTTTTTTTTTTTTTTTGCTTTTGGGTCACACCTGGCGATGCGCAGGGGTTACTCCTGGCTCTGCACTCAGGAATCACTCCTGGCGGAGCTCAGGGGGACCATATGGGGATGCCGGGATCGAACCTTGCGGCATGGGCGGCCGCGTCAAGGTAAATGCCCTACCGCTGGGCTATCGCCCGGCCCCTCATCTGTAGTATTTTTCAAGGTCATTTGGCTATGTAAGGTTTTTTATGCTTCCATACAATCTTTTAATTCCTTGTTGATTCTTTTCTTCTAATTCCTTGTTGAATGTCATCAGAATTTGATGGGAATTATATGCATAATGATCTGAAAAGAATAGTCATTTTGATAACATTAATTCTTCCCATCTACACACATGGATTATTTTCCATTTCCTGGTATTCTGTATGTTTCTTTCATATGTGACATAGCTTTCATGGTACAGTCTTTCACATCTACAGTGAAGTGGATTTCTGAGTATTTGATGTTTTGGGAGCACTATTAGAAAGGGAATACACTTTTTAAAATCTCTAGCTCCTATAGATCATTATTTTGTTATAGAAATGCAATAGATTTTATTCATATTGTTTTTTGTAGCCAGCTACTTAGCTGTACCTGTTTATTATTTGTATTTTGTTGTTAGTGGAATTTTAAGAGTTTTCTATATGTATTATCTTGCTATCTGTATAAAGTGATGTTCAACTTTTCCAATTTGGATCACTTTATTATTTTTTTTTTCTTGTTTTGGATTTTGGACTACACTCTGCTCTGCTCAAAGGTTACTGCTCTGTCCTGGTGAGGCTCAGGAAATTTATGGGTACAGGATTGAAGAATGGAAGCACCCTACCCACTATACTGTCACCAAGGCCTATTTGTCCACTGATTTTCAAGGCTACCACAGAGCCAGTCAGAGGGGACCAGAAAGAGGCAAGATAAAGTCCCCAAAACTTTATTTTCTTTTAATCAGGATTCAGTGATTTTTCAAAATTAATATTTCTTCCAATAATAGTTTTAAGTCTCTGATTGTATTTACATTTTTTTAAAATTACTTTAGAATTTTATTTTTTTTCACAGTTTTTCTGATGAAGAGTGATTGGTCAGGGATTTATGAGATCACTCTAAAGGCACCTCTAGGTCCCTCACCTAAAATAATCATAGAAGATTAAGTATTACTTATAAATTGATAATCACTAAATAAATATAATATATGATTTTTTTTCAATAAAATTTGAGATGGTATTGATGGCAATAACTCAGCAACTACATGAAAGGCAAATCTGGATCTAGAACTTACACCCAACATAAAAATTAAAACTGATTATAGACTAAATCTAAAGCAGGAAAAAATTAAAATCTTGAAGATAATAAAGGAAAAAATAAAGCAGTGAATATGATGATAACATTTAGTTTATTACCACCAAAGACTATTCTTGATTATAAGTGAAATAATTGATAAGCTCAAGTTTATTAAGTTTTCAGCCTGACCTTCTGTTTGGTGCTCCACAATACCAGATAAGGCTTGTCTCCAGTGATATCACTGGGCCTGCTCCAAAACAGGAGGCAGAATCTGTTTCTACCTGGTGGGTGGTGTAAGCAGCGCGACATAGCTATTCAACAAATTACAAGCCATTCATAGTTATTCTTCTTGTCATTCTATGAGGATGGGCAGAGAAAAAAAGAGAAAAATTTCCAGTTTAATTCCTCAGTATTTTCCGGAGGAAGGATAGCACAAAAACTCACCCCAGCATAGCAAGAACACTAGAAATCCAGTAGGGAAAATCCCACTAAGTTTAATGAGAAAAAACAATAAATGAACCAAATATATAAATAACAACAATAAATCCTCATAGAGTGTCTTTAGTGACACTATGTTGAAAGTGTTTAATGAGTTCAAAGAAATGATAGCACAGGTAGTCAGCAAAATGCAAGAAATCATGAGAGTCGAAATGAAAAAACTACTACAGTTAGAAATGACAAATGAAGAACCTGGTCAGTTCTTATATAGAACAGAAGCTCTGAAAAGCAGAATAACAATAGAAGCTCGGAAGAGTAGAATAATAAAAGCTGATCAAAGGATCATGGCACTCCAAGATAGTAAGGAAGAAATAGCAGAAGGTTGAAAATAGTCTAAAAAGAAACGAACAGCACACCAGAGAACTACAGGACTAGTTCAAGAGGAACAACATAAGAATCATCAGAATACCTGAAGAATAGGAAGGCAAGCGTGATGAAGAAACAATGGTTCAAGAAGTCCTTAATTTGAACTTCCCAGAGTTGAGGATTCTAGGCACCAGACCCAGAGGCCCAAATGAGGATTCCAATGAAAATAGACGAGAAAACTCCAAGCCACATTATTCTCAAATTAACAATCACCAAAGATAGAGACCAAATATAGAACACAGCAAGATCAAAAGGGAATTTACAAAGGAAAGCCCATAAAATGTACAACAGATATGTTAAATGAGACCCATAATCCAGAAGAAAAAGGAAGATATAATACAAAGAAGTGACCACTACACCAAGAATTACTCTATTCAGCTACATTATCATTCAGATTCGAAGGAACGCTAGCAAAGATTCATGGATAAGTAATAGTTTAGGGAATTCATAACTTTCAAACCAGTTTTGCAAGAAGCATTAAATGAGCCCCCTTTAAAGGACAAGAGAAACTTCCTATCATGTGGCTTTGAATATTGTACTCACTCATGGGGCATATAGTTGTCCTATACTAGATTAAGAAAAGGTTAAAAACATATCACAATTCATCATCACAAATTGAATTGTATTGATGTCTTTATGATCATTCTATTTGCCACTTCTTTAAGTTTTATTGGACCAATTAAAATGAAATTACTTATAAACCTATCAAGAAGGCAGTCTGGGCTGTAGGGAGAGAACCTGGGTATGTTGGAGGGAGGGGGACATTGTTGATGGGTATGATTTTAGAACGTTGTATGCTTGAACCAAATCTGTTATGAACAGTTTTGTGAATCACACTGTCTCAATAAACATTCCTGAAAGAAATTAAAGGTTCCTTAAGCCTCTCAAAGATGAGGTAATGCTAGGGGAGTATACAAAACACTTTGAGATAAAGTACTTTGCAAAATTCATCTTTCATAAATGACTGATATCCAAGTTATGAAGGAAAACTTAAAATTCAACTACTGTCGGGTATGCTGAGCTCCCTGACAAAATCCATGAGCAGTGTGTAGGGATCCTCTTCTGCCCCACAAGATTGCCGCCCGTGGACAGTGAAGGATGCAAGAAGCCAGAAAAGTTTCAAAAGGCTTTACTCACTGTGTTCTGATATACAGTCCAGTAACAGGAAAATCCCAGACTTTAGGTTCCTAACTGGGCCCCAGCCATATGTAGGTTTAGAATCCTAGGCCAAGATGGCTGCCACCATATGCTAAGGCCCAACAAGGAAGAGACCGGAGAGAAGAGGAGAGGCAGAAAGTAAAGAGGAGCCAATATGGCCAAAAGAGCAAAAGGGGCCGTAAGAAAACAGGCAACTCCTTTTATAACTTTTCAGCCCAGACTGGCCCACATCAATGGAAAACAGGGTCAGTCCTCCCCTCAGGTAACTTCTCTGGGTGATGTCCTAGGTGAGGTCCTTCTCCTAGGACCTCACCTAGTTCCACTGAAATGTTAATATTGCTCCAGCCAACATCTGTCTTGGAAGTGTTTCTGGAGGCTGTTGTAGAGTGAGGGAAGGACATGTATCTGTTGCTATCACTATCTTCCCGTTAATCATCTATTTGCTAGAGCGGGCACCAGTAATATCTCCATATGTCCTGTCTCATGCTAGTAGAACCCAAAGGCATCCACTTGCTCCAGGAACACAAAGAGCCTCAAACCATTATATTAGGTCACGGGAATGACCTAATATAAATGTTACTGATATTTGGCATATCAAATACTACACGAGCAGCTTGCCAGGCTTGCCGTGTGGGTTGCATACTGTTGTAGTCATCTCTAAATAAAGCATTTATTGATGAACCTGCCGCGACGGCAGCGCCGAGCCAGGCTGTGATAGTCTGATCTGCTGGGTGGAGTTGTGATGAGAGGAAATTCTACAGCCAGGTATATATTTCTCCAAGGGATATTCTACAGCCAGGTATATATTTCTCCAAGCCCTCACAATATTCTCAGCTTTGTTTCTTAGTTGTTTTATATATTAGACTTTAGACTTATTAGAGAGCCACACTAGCTTGCTTGGAGGCAAACAACATTTCTCTGGTTTAATTACTTAGAGACCCAACGTGGCCAGGTAAATATACTGGTAAGATCTATCTAGTCCCATGATGATTGTGGTAGCATGTGAGAAAATATTTATACCAGATAACATAGAATACATGGTAAGATACACTGCCACATAAAGTCACAGATTCAAACTGTTTTCTTTCCCTTATGTCTACAAAATGGTCTGCAGGAGGTAACTCCAGGCAAGGTGCAGAGGCTCTAAGCAAGAGTGTACTGCAACAAACTACATAAAAACAAACATTTTAGAAAGAGTCCGATCCTGGGACAAAGCCCTCCTATGAATAGATATACATACAGATTGCTCATAGGAGTCTGGAAGGATGTTCCATATTATCAGGCAAATGCACATTAAAACAAATACCACTGAACACATATTAGAATGACCCAAAGCCTATAAACCTGAAAATATAAAATGCTAGCAAAAAATATCAAGGAACAGCAACTTTCACTCATTCCTAGTGGGAATTAAAATGGGAAAACACAGTCACTTTGTAATGCAGCTTGTCTATTTATTACAAAACTAAATGTTCTCAACATATATTTAGAAACCATGCCCATTTGTATTTCTTCAAAGAATTTAAAATTTATGATTTTATCAGAACATGATCATGAACATTTATAGTATATTTATTCATAATTACCCAAACTGGGAAGCAACAATGCTCCCTTTAACAAGTGAATATATTAACAGTGCATATAACTAGACAATGGGATACTTAAATAAATATTATTTGTTCACTTATAAAAATGCATATTTATAATCCTAAATGTATATTACTGAGAGGATGTCCATTTGGAAAGACTGTATACTTCAGGGTCTGTAAAACACAAAGCTATGGAGAAAGTCAAAAGCCAATTGTTGCCAGAAGTTGAGGAAGAAGTAAGTATAATTAATAAACAAAAAAGAACTTTTTAGGGAAATGAATATTCTCTGTCTGCTATAGAAAAAAAATGAATACTTGTCACTTTATATTTGTCAAAACCCATAGAAAATACATCATCAAGACAATCCTGATGTCAGCTTTGGATTTAGGCTCCTTAGGCATCAATATCATCCCAGTTGTTAACAAATGTACATTATGGGAGAGGATGCTTATGGTGGGGGCAGGACTGTAGGGAAAATTCTTACTCAATTTTCTTTGGCTCTAAATTACTCAAATATAAGATTAGAACTATAGTACAGTAGATAGGGTCCTTGTCTTGCACCTGGCCAACTCAGGTTCAATCCCCAGCATCCCATATGGTCCCTCAAGCACACCAGGAGTGGCCCTTGAGCACAGAGCCAGGAACAAGCCCTTAGCATCACCAGCAGTGGCCAAAAGAACCAGTAAGTAAATAAAATACTCAAGATTGTTTTCAAATAAGAAAAAAGTCATTAATGGCTAAAGTAAATATTTAATGTTTACTAAATACGGATTATTTATAGCCTTTGAGTGGCAAACAGCATGCTTTTCAAACTTAAAGACGCAGAAAACAAACCAGATGGGACCAGACTTAAGAAAAAAAAAATTCCACCACTTTACTGAGGCACCATGCTTTACAATACTGTTCATGATGGAATGGGATTTCATTCATACAAAAACCCAGCACCAAACCCTTCACCAGAGTGTACACTGCCACCCACTGCCCTCAGGCCCTCTTGCCCCCCTCAGCTCCTCTTAAGGATTAAGAATGAAGCTGGAGTGATAGTATAGTGGGTAGGGCATTTGCCTTGCCTGAGGCTGACCCGGTTCCTACTTGACATCCCAGATGGTCCCCTAAGCATCACCAGGAATAATTCCTTAGTGTAGAGCCAGGAGTCACCCCCTGAGCATTGTCAGCATTGACCAAAAAAGGAAAAAAAAGAATTAAGACTTTCGGGGCTGGAGTCATAGTGCAGCAGTTAGGGCATTTGCATTGCTCAAGGCTGACCCGAGTTCAATCCTTGGCATCCCATATGGTTCCCCTGAGCACCTCCAGGAGTAATTCATGAGTACAAAGCCAGGAGTAACCTTTGAGCATCACTGGGTGGGATACAGAAAGGAAGGAAAAAAAAAGACTTTAATGTAATGCTCTCAGCAGTAAGTATTGCAGTTGAAAGGAGTGTAGTATTAAACAAACTATGCATTATAATATGGCTAGCTTTCAGAAACCTTTTATCTAACCAATAAGATGATTTACCTTCTTTTATTTTGCAAATCTTCTGGAACTGTTACAAAAATCTCTTTAGTTACTAAAAAATCTAAATGTTCTGAAAAAATAGAATTTTAATGCACTACATTTCTTGACTAGAACAAAGAGCTGATCAGTAAAGATGGGAAATAAAATAAACCTACTCACTTAAAGGTAGGTGACTCTTAGATTGAAAAGAATAAAACCTAAAAGCGTATAAAGAATTTGACAATTTTATTTCTAAAGAAAGCTATCATTTAAAAAATCTGCTATTATTCTTTTTATGTGCTGTAATTTTCTTAACTTTCTCTGATGACACAGATTTCAAGCAAAACATTATACTCTTTTTTATATCCTTTTCATGAAAAGCAGGTTTGACATATGTTATACACATAATCACAATTCCCAGGGGCAATGACTTTTTCTCTTTGACTTTGTGCTATTCTGGTGATTATCTTATCTACGAATAAAATAATTATATCTTTAACTTTTGGATTAACAGTTTTAGGCATTACCTATTGTTTCCCTCACATCTTTTGAAAGAACAAATTTTGTTCATATTACTCACCAATTTTCTTGTTTTTAAGATTTTATACCTGATTTAATTTTAGCTCCACACTTGCCTTCACAATTTAAAATGATATTCCTAAACCAATCTTGCTAATGATAATAACTTGAAACAAGCACAGAAGCAAGTAATCATATAGTGAGATGATCGACCATTTATTTCATATTCTTTACACTTTAGAGTTCCACATAGATTACTTCATTATTAGACTTCAAAAAGTATAGTAGAATTAATATGAATTAATTTTGGCTTAAAAGTTTGATCAAGACACGAAGAAGATAGTATAGTGGGAAAAGTGCATACAAACAACCAGGGTTTGATCATAGCACCTCATATGGTACCCAAAGCACCATCAGGAATGATTCCTTAGCACAAAGCCAGGAGTAAACCCAGAAACCACTAGGTGTGGTCCAAAAGAAAAACAAACACAAAGGTGCAAAAATAGCATTCATTTATAACCAAGTTGTGCATTTATATTTCCTTGTCAACTAACCCATTGCCTAGAACTCTGGTATTATGAGAAGATCAAATTCAAATGGATTATTTTATTCGTATATTCCTTTAACCAATTTAAATAAGGACACATTATTTTGTGCAGCTTTTCATTTTGTTTTATCCTTGTTTTACTTAGGCTAATAAATCACATATTTTTTGCAGTAAATTCTCAAGCATATCTTTTTTGTTCTAGAGGCCTTGGACTCAAAAACTATACTCTGATTATGTATCTATCTGTGCTATTGATTTAACAAATGAAGGCAAGTTAATTTTGATGTTCATAAAGAATTAATTTGATGTTGACTCAGTGAGGAGAAAATGAGATAGAGGGGACAGAAAGAGAGTGGTGGAGGGTATGGGCATTTTGATGATGTGTGAGTAATGTAAATTTGCACGAAAATGCACAAAGTTAAACACTAATATTAGGAGGAAGAGAGCAGTGTGGAATGCCTTCAAGAGAATGGAAGAAATAGCTAAAAGGGCAAAGAACCTCTGGCTACAGGCACATCTCTTAAAATCCACCGTTCTCCTTGCATTAACATACGCCTCAGAGACCTGGACCCTACAAAAACAGGATGAGAACGCTATTCAAGTCTCCCAAAGAGGAATCGAAAGAGCTATGCTTGGACTATCACTCCCCACTCAAGTGAGAGGTATCCAGAGTTCCGACATCTGTCAACGATCGAGAGTCAGGGACGCTGTCTCATTTTCCAAGGCATAGAAAATCAGATAGGCTGGACATGTAATGTGACTTGGAGATGACTGCTGGACTAGAGCCATTACCGATTGGATCCCACAGGATGTCAGGAAGATCACGTGGCCTCCCACCTACAAGATGATCAGATTTCTTCATCAAGACCATGAATGAATGGTTTGAGGCTCTTCATATTCCTGCAGCAAGCAGATGCCATTGGGTTACACTGGCATGTGACAATGACAAATGGAAACGTTACTGGTGCCCGCTCGAGCAAATCGATAAGTAATGGGATGTCAAGTGATCAAACACTATTATAACCATGGTATATAATCTATAATATAAACCAACTAAAATGTAATAAAACACAACAGAAACCAAATCTTAGAATATACATGTAACATAGTAGTTACCATAAAATGGAAAATGAATAAATCATATGAGTGGTAAAGAAAGCTAGACTATTCAGTGATGAACATAATGTAGCATATACCATTGTTGATTTATAACACTGGACATTGGAAACCAATACAATATGTACAAATCAAAGTTAGTTAAATTTTTTGACATGTGATATTTTTTCTTATCTCCCTGTGCCCAGTCAATCATGAGGTGCCCAGGAGGGAAGGTGGGTCCTAGCCCTGGCCCACCATCCCGCAGAGCCTCACAAGAAGCCAGAGGAACCCCCACACCACGTGGGCTGCCATTTTAAACCTCTGGATTCCACAGATCGTCAGAGCTCCACCCAACAGAAGGTGTGATCTTCCCCATTGAGATTCATCAATACATGCACGAAATGAGAGGCTACTAAAAGAGTATCCCACCCCCACGGCAGAGCCTGGCAAGCTACCCATGTCGTATTTGATATGCCAAAAACCAGTAACAATTATAGACCTCATTCCCAAGACCTGAAAGAATGGTTTGAGGCTCTTCATGTTCCTGGAGCTAGCAGTTGCCCTTGGCTGCACTAGCATGTGACAAGACATATGGAGATGTTACTCATGCCTGCTCAAGCAAATTGATGAACAACGGGAAGACAAGTGACAAGAGATACAAGATATTTTTTCCTATAAAGCTACCACTTCTTTATTTTTATTTATATGACATGACTCAATACTGCTAATAGTAGGTTTCAGGCATAAAAATGTCCCAACACTGGCGACCCTCCTTCAGAGACACCATTTCTCCACTAATGTTACAAGGTTCTTTCCCACATGGATGATCCACAATAAATTCCTTATCCTAAGTTGTCAGCCTTAATAATATGCAAAAAGACCCTTTGCCATTAAAGAAAACATTTTTTCCTAGAGGGTTCATATGTGAACAGCTTTGGGGAGCTACTATTTATGCTAGTAGTAGGACTATTACCACTCAAATGGTACCTTCGACAAATAAGAGTAACTCCTTTATGTCCAATGACAGACTGTGGATAAGGAAGTTGTGTTAAATTTACAATGAAATACTTGCAACCACAAGGAAGCATGAAATCTTATAGCTCAATACAGTTTGCATGGAACTGAAGGGTGTCATATTAAGCAAAACAGGTTAGGGAGTAAGACAAATATTGAATATTTCACTTACTTGTGGCCTGTAGAAAGAACAGCAACACAAGGGAACAGAAGGTATAGCAAGTAGGAAAACCCAGAGCAATATTCTGACTACTCCTTATTCCTGTATTTACGCATGGAAGTGTTTTTTCTTGACCATATTAAGCTTAGAAAGTCTGGCAAATATCTAGAGTCTGGGAAATGCACTATAAAGGATTATGCCTCTAATATATAAATCTGATTAAAGAAAGGTCAGGGTATGGATTTGTAAGACAGGCTGATTCTTCATAATAAATCCTCCAGTTTTCATTATTTAGGTGTTGTTCCATTACCACTCACCAATTCATGCTTGCTCTATTCCAGCAGAGCAGGAAATATGATCCTTTTATAAATAAAAACAATTTCAGTCGTCTGTCAAAATCTTATAATTGTCTTCCCAAAGCAAAACCCAAAACTATTACAGCAATTACATGAGTTTTGCCCTTTGTTTTTTTTTGACCCAATTTCCTCCTTTTCTTCCCTAACTTAATTTTCTTCAACCACAGTGTTCAGCTTTCTTTTCCTACATGACTCCAAGATCCTGCCTAGCTTAATCTTTTTAGCAGCTGTGAATCTCTTCTGATATCTGCTCAGCTAATTTCCTTACCATATAAGAGCTCTGCTCAATGTTCTATTTGCAGGTTAAAGAGTCATCTTTGAGCCTCTTACATAGCAAACATGCTGTGGCATATATACTCTGTTGACTACTCCTCTGTTATTAAAAAAAGATAAAATCTTGCTTTCAGGGGATAAAACAGATGAAATTTGAGATGATTATGCTGAGCAAAATGAGTAAGGAAATGAAAGACAATTGCCAGATGGCTTCCCTCAGATGTGGAATATGAATATCTAGGGGAAATACATATAAAAAACAAGAATAAAACTAACTCCTAGACTTGATGAAAACAATGGTAGCTACCAGAGGAAAAGGGTGGAAGGTGGAGTGTTGGGAACCAGAATCCAAAACGTTGGAACCCAGATATGGAATGCTGCCCCCACTGGAGATCATGTCTGCTCTCTCTCTGTTCCCCATGCTGGAAGAATTTTCCTTTCAGAAAGCCCTTTATGTTTATGTTTATCCCGATAAACTAACACCCTCAGAGATGTAATAATCTAACCCGGATAGATCAAGATTGTTAGTGACCAGGCCAAAGAATGTAGTTCTTCTCCTTTCAATGATTATTTGTTATTTAATAAATACTGTTCTTGGAGGACAATCGGTGTTCTCAGTCCACGAGGCTGTGAGGGCCTGATCCTATACATGTTCTCTCTCATTTTTGTCTCTTTCCTTAATCCTCACAACATCCCTGCTTCAGGCCTATTCACCTGAGCTCTTGCCCCACAGTGGACGAATGGATAGAGGAATCTCTGGGGTAGTGCAATAAATTAAAACTTCGTGGCAAGCGCAGTGAGTCCTAGACACAGACCAAGGAGCAAATCTATAGTACTAAAATTCTATCCAAGTATACACCAGTGATAATGCAATAGATAGCAGTTTAAAATACTATGCTGTACAGGGCCGGAGCCATAGTCCAGCAGGTTAGGTAGGCATTTGCGCTTGTGTGCTGCAGACCTCAGTTGGATACACTGCATTCCATATGGTCCCCTGAGCACCACCAGGAGTAATTCCTGAGTGCAGCACCAGGAGTAATCCACATTTCTGGATGTGACATAAAAATCCAAAAAACAAAAATACTGTATTGTAAAAGAATATTAACAAATTAACTGCAGGGAGATCTATGCATTTTTCATTGCTTTTACTGATATTTATCATACAATATATTAATGATATATTAATTTGTCCCTGTCACATGCTACACTGGCATGTGACAAGGACAAATAGAAACGTTACTGGTGTCTGCTCAAGGAAATCAACGAATAACGGGATATCAAGTGATCAAGCGATAGTAAAAGTTATCTTTTTTTATGTAATGTTATGCCTATTGAAAAACAATATGTTCTAATCAGAGTAATAAATAAAAAGTACATACAAATTCAAATTATAATATTTTTACTCTTGATCTTATACAATTATTTCATTATTCAATTCTCTTCTTTTTATAAGAATCATCAGAATAATCCATTTTTATTTCACTAGAAATATGTGTTATTTAAAAATTTATAATGTAATGCAATATTTTTTGTATCTATTGTATCTATTTGTATTTGTATTATTATTTCTATTGTATTATTGTTATCTATAGTTACAAATCCCTGTCCCTCCAGGTGTTGCAGGTGTGACTGAAGTGCCTGGCTGTGTCAACAGGTGGCAGACAGGAGACAGGCTTGTCTACATCCAGGGCTCTGCCCCGTGGGCTCTGGATGATTGATGATCTGACATAGAAAAAGACTGAGCACCCTGGGATGAACCCAGAGCCACAGCAGAGCCTTGGTGTATTTGATATGCCAAAAACAGTAACAATAATGGACCTCATTCCCAACAAATGGAGATGTTGCTGGCACCTGCTCAAGCAAATTGATGAGCAACGGAAGACAAATGACAAGTTACATATTTACAAATCAAAGTATTCCAAAACTTGACATCTTAAAAAAATTTTACTAAGACAGTATGATTTACAAAGTTGTTCATAATAAGAATTTCAGGCATACAATGTACCAACACTAATTCCAATCTGACCACAGTGTCAATTTCCCTCCATCAATATCCCTAATTCCTTCCCACCCCCATTCCCAGCCTATTTTCTTAACAGACACATTTTCAGGTTTGGTTATTGTGGTTTGGGTTTCATGCTTACAGTATTACTAATTCTGTGAGTTAGAATATGCACACACCTCCCCTCTATACCATGTATGGCCTGGGGCCACTGATCATTGCACTGTTACCTCCCCATTCTCTTCCTCTCACATTGCCCCTTGATTTATTTCCTTCCCTGCCCTCATTTCTATAATCAAAGTAATCAAAGGTTACCTTTGATTATATCTCCTCTTTGATTCACTGCATATCCTTGTCCTGTTATCCTATAGACCACAGATAAGTGGGATCATATGGTATTTTTATTCTTCAGTTCTATTCAATTTGCAGCAAATTGCACTGTTTCATTTTTCCTTGAAGTTGTATAGTATGTGTGTGTGTTTGTGTGTCTATGTGACATATGACCTTTTGAATTAATATTTTTGTATCTTGAGGGTAAATATCAAGATGTAGAATTGCTGGGTCATATGGTAGCTCTAGTTTTACTTTTCTGAGAATCTGCGTTGAATGCACAGAGAGTTCATACTCGGATGTACTCTTGACTCTGTGCTCAGGGATCACTCCTGGCCATGCTCAGGTGATATATGGTCCGAGTACCCTACCCCCTACCCTCTGTCTTAATCCTCGGCCTGTGACAGACTTTTCAGTGTAAAGAAACTAATTTAGTAGAAAAGAAAAGATTT
Source organism: Cryptotis parvus (assembly GCA_021461705.1). Classification (NCBI taxonomy): domain Eukaryota; kingdom Metazoa; phylum Chordata; class Mammalia; order Eulipotyphla; family Soricidae; genus Cryptotis; species Cryptotis parvus. The sequence continues at coordinate 46,582 of JAJIBD010010380.1, read as the reverse complement.
GATTGGCTTTTTCTCTTATTTTATAGACTTTCTAAATTCAATTCAGGCTGAAGAATATAGTTCACTTGATCACTTGATCACTTAACATCCCATTATTCATTGATTTGCTTGAGCAGGTGCCAGTAATATTTCCATTTGACCCTATCATGTGCCAGTGTAGCCCAATGGCATATGGTTGCTTCAGGAATATGAAGAGCCTCAAACCGTTTTTTCAGGGTCTTGACAAAGAAGTCTGACCATCTTGTAGGTGGGTAGCCATGTGATATTCTGACATCCCGTGGGATCCAGTCAGTAATGGCTCTAGTCCAGCGGTTGTCTCCAAATTGCATTACATGTCCATTCCATCTGGTTTTCAATGCCTTGGCAAACGAGACAGCGCCCCTGACTTTGGAACAGCAACAGAGGTCGGAACTCCGGAGTCCTTCTCTCACTTGAGTGAGGCGTGATATTCCAAGCATAGCTCTTTTGATTCCTCTTTGGGAGACCGAATAGCATTCTCATCCTGTTTTTGCAGGACCCAGGTCTCTGAGGCTATGGTAGTGCAGGGAGAATGGTGAAGTAGGAGAGATTTGCCCGGAGCTGGAGGTTCTTTGTTCTTTTAGCTATTTTGTCGATGCTTTTGAAGGCATTCCATGCCACTCTCTTCCTCCTGCACAGGTCAGGTTTTAGGTCGTTCATCATGTTGAGTTCTCAACCTAGGTATACATAACTGCTGCATTCAGAGATGTTTGTTCCTTTGAGAGTGAATGGGGCCTCTGGAACTAGTTCATTTTTCATGAACATTGTTAACCAAACATACATTATTCAAGAAATATACATTGTTCAAGAATATAGTTGCTTTAGTAATATTTCTTCTAAAGCAAGAATTTAGTTGCTTTAGTAATATTTCTTCTAAAGGATTTCTTCTAAAGATAGTAATAATTTTCTTCTAAAGCAACAACAAAATAAAGTCATTTTTAATTTAAAAATCTCTTATAAAACTTATATCAATAAGTTGGTACGTCTCTGTCTCATATCTGCTCCACAGCACAGAAGTAATCTCTTACCTAAATATGATAGTCACTGAGTCACTATCCTCAACCAAGCAAACTTTTAACATTGTTGACCTGAAGCTTACCTGCACTTTCGATTTTGGTAGTTTACATTGTGACTTCATGTATTACTCCTTTCCTATCCCCGACCTATCCAAAACATTTTTAGTTCCTATCCACAAAGAGTAGAGGGTGTATTTTCATCACTGAATCTAAACTGGCCTTATAAAAATAATCTAATAGGAAAGATAATGTCATTTCCAATCATAAATAACAATGTCTTTTAAAAAAATTATGAAAATAGTTAAAATTCTCGGAATCACTATTCCAACCATAGATCTACTAGTGTTTTCTGCAGTATCTGATTATCACAAAGATTCTGAAATGAATCAGATGTGTCTTGATATGTCCCAGCCATTTGGAAAATGCTGAAATTCTCACAAATGGTTTCTCGGTTTCTCCTTCAGAATTGTGCCACATGCACAAATAAAAACCCTATCTTTAATTTGCTCAAGTCATATATTGACACCTCTCTCTTACATCTTTTTTCTGTCTCCCTACCCCTTTACACTCAGATCATCTGATTCCTCTAATCAATTTTTACTCATATGTTTTTGTTTCATTTTATCTGTTCTCACATGCTATACCTTTATTTTGCAAATAGAGGTTAAATTATTCAACTATTTCCTTCTGAATTAATTTACTTTACATATTTCCATATAACTATTTGCATTGTGTTATGAATGAAAAAAAATTCCACCTATTTGTAACTGAGTAATGTTTAATTGTATGTGTTCCATACCTTACTACAGTTATCTATTGATGGCACTTTTTGTGTTGATATTTTAGTTCTTGTAACTAACACAGCAATTAACATTTGGATAAATATAATTTTGTGTATATGTGTTTGCATTCTTCAAATACCTTAAATAGGACTGTTGGAGCATATGAAAACGTTCTCTTTAGCCTCTTAAAAAAAAGCTTCTTAAACGGTGACCAAGATACAAAGACAATCCACAGAGTGGGAAAGGATATTCACCCAATACCCATCTGATAAGGGGTTAATATCCAGGATATATCAGGCACTGGTAGCACTCCACAAGAAAAAAACGCCAACCCCATCAAAAAATGGGGAGAAGAAATGAACAGAAGCTTCCAAAAAAGAAGAAATTCGAATGGCCAAAAGGCATATGAGAAAGTGCTCTTCATCTTTAATCATCAGGGAGATGCAAATCAAAACAACAATGAGGTACCATCTCACACCACAGAGACTGGCACACATCCAAAACAGCAAGAACAACCAGTGCTGGCGTGGATGTGGGAGAAAAGGGACTCTCATCCACTGTTGGTGGGAGTGCCGGCTGGTCCAGCCCTTTTGGAAAACAATATGGGCATTCCTCCGAAAGCTAGATATTGAGCTCCCATTTGATCCAGCAATAGCACTCCTGGGAATATACCCTAGAGACTGAAAAACACATAGCAGAAACACTATCTGTACTTCTTTATTCATCTCTGCGCTATTCACTATAGCTAGAATCTGGAAACAACCTAAATGCCCAAGAACAGAGGACTGGCTAAAGAAACTGTGGTTCATCTACACTATGGAATACTATGCGGCTGTCAGAAAAAATGAAATTATGAAATTTACCTGCAAATGGATGGACATGGAGTCTATCATGCTGAGTGAAATTAGTCAGAAGGAAAAGGACAGATATAGAATGACTGCATTCATTAATAGGATATAAATAGATACCAGTGTTTTACTAAATATGGGAAATGGTAATGGCAGATTAAAACTCACCATTGAATATACACAAAGAGACTTAAGTGATAAACTCTAAATATCTGCAGGGCTAGCCACAATGTGTAAAATAAGAGGGAGAGAGATGCAGAGACAGAGAGAGAGAGAGAGAGAGAGAGAGAGAAAGAGAGGAAACTGGGGTACCTGCTATTAAGGCAGCCAGGGGGACGGGAGGGGTGGGGTACATTGGTGGTGGAAATGGGGCACTGGTCGAGGGATGGGTGCTGGAATACTGTATTACCAAGAACCAATTATGAACACCTTTGTAATTGTATGTTTCACTGTGGTATAATAAAAAATTTAAAAAAAAAAAAAAAAAAAGCTTCTTAGGGGGCCGGGGCAATAGCCCAGCAGGTAGGGCATTTGCCTTGCATGCGGCCAGCCAGTGCCGGGCCGGGTTCAATCCCCTGCATCCCATATGGTCTCCCCAAACACCGTCAGGAGTAATTCATGAGTGCAGAGCCAGAAGAAACCCCTGAGCATTGCCGGGTGTGACCCAAAAAAAAAAAAAAAAAAAAAAAGCTTCTTAGCATTTCCAGAAAAAGGTTGTTACTGGTTTACATTCCACTACCAAGGCACAAAATTTTCTTATTCTCACAGGGATGAGGTGATACAGTCTCACAGAGAAGAGATGATGTTTTATTATGGTTTCGCTTCTAAAGACCTTAAGCTTAAATACTCTATTCAATGCTTTTAGGGTTATTCACCAGCATAAGGGGATGCCAACAAGTTTCCTGAGGAAGAGAGATAAGAGAATCCCACATCAAAGGAGAGATTCCTCCAGCACTCAAGCATCCTAGCCAGTGACAATTCCCAGTGATTAGTTGGGATAAACCATGAGTACAGGATGTTCGATTTGGAGATTTGTGAGCTAAAAGAATGTTTAACCATTGCTATCACTTCTCTTACAGATATGAGTTGCTGATTGTCATATTGTTCAACCTTTTACACTTATTACATAAAAAGAGTGCTGTTAGGACTCAAGTGGCAGCTTACAAATTTCTGACATGTCAAACTGGTATTATCACTATCACTATCTTCCAGTTCATCATCTATTATCTAGAGCGGGCACCAGTAATATCTCCATATGTCCTGTCTCATGCTAGTAGAACACAAAGGCATCCGCTTGCTCCAGGAACATAAAGAGCCTCAAACCATTATATTAGGTCACGGGAATGACCTAACATAAATGTTACTGGTATTTGGCATATCAAATACAACATGAGCAGCTTGGCAGGCTTGCCGTGCGGGTGGCATACTCCTGTAGTCACCTCTAAATAAAGCATTTATTGGTGAACCGCGCAGCCGCTAGTGGCAGCGTGAGCTGGGCTGTGATAGTCTGGTCTGCTGGGTGGAGTTGTGACGAGAGGGAATTCCGGATGTGGAAAATGGTGGCCCCCATGGAGTAGGGGGTGTCATCTGGCTTGTTGTGAGGCTCTGCTGGGATGGCAGGCCAGGGCTAGAACCCGCCATGCCTCCCGGGTGCCTCATGAGCGGCTGAGCACAGGGAGAGCAAGTAGCAGCTCTGCCCCATGTCTGAGAGTCTCTGACACGTTTATAAATAAACATTTTATTGATTGTTTAAACTGGTATTAAGAAGGCAATAATTCTGTTAAAATGTGTTATTCTGTAATTCTGTTCTCTCTTGAATCAATTCACAACAAATTTTGCAATTTTCTAAAAGCAAATATTTTATTTCAATTTCTCAATGTTAATTTTTAAATAGTTCCACAAATAGCACAAATTTGCCTCTCTCCAAAATTTTTCTGAAATGTTTTCCAGGCTTCAGTTAGTGGTCATATATTAAGAATCCTCACTGGATTTTTTTTATAGTTTAAACATTTCACAAAACAAGAAAAGGAGAGCTTATATAGAGTTACTGATTATTTAAACCAGAGCTATATGGCAAAGCCTAGCAAGCTACCCATGGTGTATTTGATATTCAATATGCCAAAAAACAGTAACAATAATGAACCTCATTCCCAACAAATTGAGATGTTACTGGCACCCACTCAAACAAATCGATGAACTATGGGAAGACAAGTGACAGTACCATTTGGTGTAGATTGTTGCTTGAAACAATGGAGAGCATCTTTTTTCTCAGTCAGAAAAAAAAGTTACTTACTTCATCTTTTTTAATTTTTGGTTTAAATAAGAAGCTATAGCTAGGTTTAGAGTCAATGAATGAAACAAAGAACTGTTCTTTCTTATGTCTTCTCACTAGACCATGATTCTTGTTCAGGTGGCTAACACCAAGGTACCCAGGAGTACCCCTTGGGGCAGAGACACTATGCAGACACAGAAAGACTGAAAATGCCAAATATTACCTAGCACCAGCAAAAAATTCCAGATGTAAACATTGTCACACAAATGTATTGCTCTGGTTTCTAACATTTGCTCAGTTATATCACTTCTTTAGAGGGGCCCAGGAGGAAAGGTGGGTTCTAGCCCTGGCCGCCATCCCAACAGAGCCTTGCAAGAAGCCAGAGGAACCCCCACACCATGAGGGCCGCCATTTTCAACATCTGGACTCTACAGCTCATCAGAGCTCCACCCAGCAGAAAAGCTTATCAGAGCCCTGCTTGTCAGAATCCCACCTTACAGTCGTCTATTTCAAGCTCAGGTGTGCCTGATCCAGAGACTCAGAGACATGGGGTAGAGCTGCTACCAGCTCTCCCTGTGCCCAGCTGATCTTGAGGCACCCAGGAGGGAAGACGGGTTCTAGCCCTGGCCCGCCATCCCAGCAGAGTCTCGCAAGAAGCCAGAGGAAGTTCCCCACCATGAAGGCCGACATGTTCAACCTCTGGACTCCACAGCTCGTCAAAGCTCCACCCAGCAAAAAAGCTTATCTTTTTCTGTTTCGGTTCATCAATACATGCTCAAGATGAGATTTTCCTACAAGAGTATCCCACCCCCAGGGCAGAGCCTGGCAAGCTACCCCTGTCTATTTGATATGCCAAAAACCAGTAACAATTATAGACCTCATTCCCATGACCTGAAGGAATGGTTTGAGGCTCTTCAGGTTCCTGGAGCTAGCAGTTGCCCTTGGGCTACACTAGCATTTGACAGGACATATGGAGATGTTACTGGTGCCCACTCAACCAAATCGATGAACAACAGGAAGACAAGTGATAAAAGTGATATCACTTCTTTTGTGAAAAGGACACTGCAGATTTTCAGACATAAAGTTGACCACATATACAGAATGAATAAATAAACAATAGATCTAGGACCCAGATATTTGAACAATAATGAATAGAAAAATGTCCCATGAGGAGGTATTATATGTTCTAGAAAATAAAATGGGCTCTACTAATCCAAACCACAGAAGTATTGCTTTTAAATAATTAATGAAACTTAAAAAAACACAGCTAACAATCTAAAAGAACTTCATTGAGGAGAAGCTTGGTACTATATATATTTTCTCAAATTCAATGGCTTCTCCTCTGCCTTAACAAGTCCCCATAAATTCATTCCTTATCCTCAAAGTTTCTTTCCATTTATTTCTAGTTTATCTCTAGATTTTAAATTTCTTTTTTGTCTTGTTCTTTTGTTTTGTTTTGGGGCCACACACCAGTCTTCTCAGGACTAACTACAGGCTCTACTCAGCAATCACCCATGGAAAATTCAAGGAAACTTATGGAGTTCTGGGGATCGAACTTATGAAGTTCTGGGGATTGTCACTTCTATAAGACAAGTACCACATCTGCTGTACTATTGCTCTGGCCCCTCACATTTTTTTAAAAGATTTTTTAAGTGCTTACAAAAAAGTGTTTCCTTTTAATGTTCTTCAGATAACAATCAGCAATGTCTAACACAGGGAAATAAGACCAGGGTCATCTGCATGCTAGGCAAGTGACTTAACTCCTATACTCTTTCTCCAGTTTTTCGGGGTATGCCGCTGGGGTCCCCAACAGTACCGAAAAGCGAAGTTCCCTTCTACCTCTGAAGCCGGTGGGTAATGGATGAAAACTCAGGAATCCAATGCAGTTTTAAAAGGACTTTACTATCACAGGTTCCGATATACAATTCAAGAGCAGGGAAAACCTCTGGGCTCTGGGTTCCCAGCTAGGCCCCAGCCAGGTGTAGGCCAAGATGGCTGCCACCACATGTTGAGGCCCAACAGAAATGGAGAGGATGGAGAAGAAAAATGCCAAGGGAAGCAGAAATGGCAAAAGGCCCTTCTTTCTTCTTGCAGCTTATTTTATAGCTAGATCTCCACCCAAACTTCTCAGCCCGGCCCATTCTGGGCTGGGCTATCTAGAGATGAAAACAGAAAAATAGCTCTATAGAAATGTAGCACTTCAGGAGGCCTTCTGGCTGTTTACAAAGCCTCCCTAGCAGAGCTGGGAGGATCTATAAGCTAAATGTAACTTCCCCTGGCAGGAAGGGTCAAATGCCCTCAGGTAATTTCTCCCAGCACCTCACCTAGGCTCCTTTAGATGCTAATGTTTTTAGCCAAGATCTGCCTGGAAATGCCTTTATAGGGTAGAGGAGGGGGTTTCTGAGATGGCATGCCTCTGTACCAAAGACTATACTAATGCCAGTTAAATATTTCTCCAAACCTTCACAAGAGTCTCCTCTACTTCACGGTAGTTTTGTATTTTAGTTGCCTTTGAGTTATCAGGGAGTGATGCTTGCTTGCTTGGAGGCAAACAGTTTTTCTCTCTGGGTTAATTACTTAGAGATCCAACGTGGCCAGGCAAATATGCTGGTAAAATCTAGCTAGTTCCACTATGATTGTGGTAGCATGAGAGAATATTTATACCAGCCAGTACAGGATACATGGTCAGATAAACTGCCACATTTAAACTACCCCCCTATCTACAAAGTGACCTGCAGGAGGCAATCCAGGGCAGATGCAGAGTCCTGTAACACCAGTTCCCTAACTATAACACATTTTGCTATTGGGACCAGAACCTTAGTACAGCCAGTTACACACTGCCTTGCATACAGCCAAGCCTGGCACAATTCTCAGCATTTCCTTATGTTCCCCCTGTACCACCAGGGGTAATTCCTGAGTACAGAATTACATAATCCTTTATCACTGTTGGGTGTGGCCCAAAAGACAAACAAAACACTTGTTTCACTGTCATTTAGGTGACATGTTTACAATGTGTTCACTTTTATGATTTTATATGATTTAAAAAACAAAATTATTGCACCTTTGCCAGCATTAAAGTGCCCATTTAATCACAAGAAAGTCATTCACTAGTATTTTATGATCCTATGAATGTCTCATATTTGTTTTAACTTATCCTTTTTCACTTCTGGTCTAATTAGAATTAACTAAGCCCCCACAAAATTAGAGTTTTCTCTTTCTTCATTATTCTGAAGGTTTGTCAATGATGATTATTCTTTCAAAGAATAAACTCTTGGTTTCCTTGAATGTTTGCCTTCTTAATTTCCATTTTTTATTTATTGCTATTTTAATATTGTTTTCTTTATTCTACTGATTTTTGTTTCATTTTTTTTCTATATCATTAGATATCAAGTTAAATTGTGTTTTTGTTTGTTTATTTGTTTTTTTTTTGGGGGTAGTGATTACCCAGCAATACTCAGGGCTTACTCCTGGCTCTGAATTCAGGGATCACCCATGCCAAGGGAGATTGTTTGGGCCTTTTCTTGTTTCCTGGTATAACCCTGTGAAGTCTTGACTATTCCTCACAGCACTGCTTTGCTGTGTCCCATATACTTTGATAGCTTTTGTGTTCAGCTTTCTTTGTTTTCAAGAATCCTTTTTATTTCTTATTTGATTTCCACATTGACCAAGTATTTTCTGGTAGCATATTGTTTAGTCTTCAGATTGTTGAGTTCTTCCAGTTGTTTTTTTTTAATACGTTAAATTTCTATCTTTATAGCATTTTTATCTGAATTGATATTTTAATCTTCATGTTTATACTGATACTTGTTCTTTTTTCACATTTAGCCTATATGGCTGTGGGCCATCTGTATATCTTCTTTAGAGAAGTGCTTTAGAAATTCGTTTCTTTCTATGAATTATTTGGATTACTTTGTAGTTTATTTATTTGCATAAAATAAGTTTTTGTTTATTTACTTATTTTGGTTGTTAAGCTGCATCTGGTAACTAAAGCTCTATGCCAAGAGATCACTCTGTGTGGGCTTGGACAACCAAACGTGGCACTAGGAATTCGAACCTGAGTCATCGAGAGTACTGTATTATCTCTTCAACCCCTGTAGTTCTTTGTATATCTTGGACATTAATAACTTGCCAACTGTATAATGGTAAAATATTTTCTCCCATTTTGTAGGATCTCTGTTATTTAAATTTTTTTTTCTTTTTTGTGTGTGTTTATGTTTTATAAACTCTTTTTATTTCGGTATGTATGTATGTATATATATATATCTTCTATATAGATACATCTTCTTCTCTCACACATTGTTGCTTGTCCTACACACATTTAGGGTTTATCATGTAAATCTCTTTGTGTATATTTAATGCTGCATTCTAGTCTGGCATTATCATTTCCCACAATTAGTAGAACACTGGTATATGTTTATATCCCATTAACGAATGTAGTCATTCTATATCTGACTTTTTCCTTCTGACTAATTTCACTCAGCATGATAATCTCCATGTCCACTCATTTTCTGACAGCTGCACAGTATTCCATTGTGTCTATGTACCATAAATTTCTTTAGCCAGTCTTCTGTTCTTGGCAATTATGTTGTTTCCAGATTCTGGATATTGTGAATAGAGCTGCGACAAATATAGAAGTGCAGATAGTGTTTCTGTTGTGTGTTTTTGGGTCTCCAGGGTAGTATTCTCAGGAGTGGTATTACTATACCACTCCTGAGATTATTCTATATCTAGTTTTTGGAGCAATGTCCATAGTGTTTTCCAAAAAGGCTGTACCAGTTGACATTCCCACCAACAGTGGTTGAGAGTCCCTTTCTCCCTGCATCCACACCAATACTAGTTGTTTTTGTTCTTTTGGATGTCCAGTCTCTGTGGTGTGAGATGATACCTCATTGTTGTTTTGATATGTATCTCCATGATGATTAAAGATGAAGAGCACTTTTTCGTATGCTTTTTTTTGCCATTTGAATTTCTTCTTTTGGGAAGTCTGTTCATTTCTTCTCCCCATATTTTGATGGTGTTGGCTAGTGAGTGATATATTCTGGATATTAACCCCTTATCAGATGGGTATTGGGTGAATATTCTTTCTCAGTTTGTGGGTTGTCTCTGTATCTTGGTCACCAAGATATGTTATGATGATTTTTAATCTTGGCCTAGATCATGGAATACATTTGTGTCTAGAGCATAGAGTTTTAAACAATATTTTATAGGTCTTGTTTTGCAGACCTTTGGAGTAAAATTTATCCCTATGTGATTAATTACTTTTAAGATAATTGTAAACACAACTATTTTGTTGAATTGTCTTCTAGTTGTGCATAGAAATAACATACTGTATATTCATTTTGCAGTTTACTACTTTACTGTACTGATTTATTTATTCTAATAATTCATCAGAAATATTAGTTTTTTGTGCATTTTGTCATGTCATCTTATATTCAAGTGATAGTTTTTCTTTTTTATATTATATTTTCTTTTTTGCATTATTTTTGCATTTATAGTTTATATTGTGGTTTTCTAATAGTTTTCTTTTTTTTTTGCTTTTTTGGGGTCACAGCCAGCAATGCTCAGGGGTTACTCCTGGCTCGTTACTCAGGAATTACTCCTGGCAGTGCTCAGGGGACCATATGGGATGCCAAGGATCAAACCTAGGTCAGCCGCGTGCAAGGCAAACACCCTACCCGCTGTGCTATCACTCCGGCCCCTTCCAATAGTTTCGATTGTAGTTTTACAATAGTTTTCAATTGCCCAGGCATTGAAACTCAGATGGGCTGGACATGTAATGTGATTTGGAGATGACCGCTGGACTAGAGTCATTACTGAATGGATCCCACGGGACATCAAAAGATCACATGGCTGCCCACCTACAAGATAGTCAGACTTCTTTGTCAAGACCCTGAACGAACGATTTGAAGCTCTTCGTATTCCTGAAGCAAACAGATGCCATTGGGCTACACTGGCACATGATAGGGTCAAATGGAAACGTTACTGATGCCCGTCGAAGAAATTGACGAATAACAGGATGTCAAGTGCCTGTTTTTACTTTTGATCAAGTAATTGTTTTTACTTTTGATCAAGTGATTGTAGTTTTCCAATTTAGATTGATTTTACTTCTTTTTTTCTTTTTCTTTTTTTTAAATATCTAATTTCCTCTGATCAAGAATTCCAGTAGTATGATGAATATTAAGGCTAGGTGCATACATCTTGTCGTTTAGTTGATCTTAAAGGAAAAGCTTTTAGGGTTTTGTTCTTATCATTAGCTCAGGTATTTACTATATTTGCTTTATTATGTTTGTTATGTTTCTATTTCAATTTTACTAGAGTTTTACCATAAATGGATGCTAAATATCAAATGCTATTTTTACTGATATGGCTTTTATCTTTACTTTTGTTGATGTGTGTATTACTTTAATTGATTAGTTTGGCCTGACACCTAGAGGTGTCAGGAGAAGCCACAGGAAGAAGCCACACCTCAGAAGAAGCCACACCTCAGAAGAAGCCACAGGAACACCTGCACTATGATGGCAGCCATTTTCAACATCCGACTCCACAGCTAATCAGAGCTCCACCCAAAAGAAGCTAATTTCAAGCTCGGCTTGTCAGAACCCCACCCTATAGAGAAGCCGATTTCAAGCCCAGGTATTCAGGTCTTGGCAGCTAAAGTCACTGGGCTTCCATGGAGCTGGGGTCCCTTTCTACCACCTCTGTCCCGTCCGGAAGGCCCAGTGGACCCACCCACAAACTGCTCCTGGTCAAACCTGGTCAGCTGTGAATCAGAGACACAGATACACAGGGCAGAGCTGCTACCAGCTCTCCCCATTGCGGGTGGCCAAGAAGCTGGTACATTAGTAAATACAAGAACTAAGAACCTACCTAATACTAAGAGTATCCTTCCTTCACGGCAGAACCTGGAAAGCTACTTGTGTCGTATTTGATATGCCCAAAACAGTAATAATAATAGACCTCATTCTCATGACCTGAATGAATGGTTTGAGGCTCTTCGTGTTCCTGGAGCGAGCCGATGCCTTTGGGCTACACTAGCACATGCAGGGATGAATGAAGGTGTTACTTGTGCCCACTTGAATAAATTGATGAACAACGGAAGACAAGTGACAAGTGATACAAGTGATTAGTTTGTGTTATATTTGTCATATAGTTGATCTTAAAGGAAATGCTTTTAGAATTTTACTCTTATCATTAGCTCCAGGTATTAACTAATTTGCTTTATTATGTTTTATTATGTTTCTATTTCTATTTTATTAAGGTTTGACCATAAATGGATGCTAAATACATCAAATGCTATTTTTATTGATATGACTTTTATCTTTCCTTTTGTTGATGTGTGTATTACTTTAATTAATTAGTTTGTGTTAAGCTAGTCTCACACTTTAAAATAAACTCCACTTAGTCAAGATGTATCATACTTTATACCAGTTGTGGTAGCCTCTGTTTTATAGCTATATATACATAGAGAGAGGCAAACAGTATTTAATCTAGAATAATAGCATTATTCTTAAAATCCTGAATCCTGAATTCTTGGGATGTGACACTATGGTTTCCTCTTATCTATGAAATGAGGAGGTGGATTCATTAAACAATAAGGTTCTCCATGTAATTCTTAGGTAGTCTTCCTTTCTGTAGCTCAATAAATAAGTACGGGGCTGGAGCGATAGCCTAGTGGGTAGGGCGTTTGCCTTGCACGCGGCCGGCCCATGCCGGCCCAGATTCGATCCCTGGCATCCCATATGGTCCCCCGAGCACAGCCAGGAGTGATTCCTGAGTGCAGAGCCAGGAGAAACCCCTGAGCATTGCCGGGTGTGACCCAAAAAAGCAAAAAAAAAAAATAATAAAAATAAAAAAAAATAAGTACATTATATTTTGATTAAATATATATGTATTTAATAAAAGAATTAAGTCATCACCAAGGTGAGCAAGGCAGAGATATTCTGAGACTTGCTGATAGCATAGCTCTCTCCTGTCTTGTCTTTGGTGACCAAAGCATCTCAAATCCAAACAATGAAAACATTCTCCAGCTAGAAATATCTTGTATCTCAGCACTCAGAATATACATTTATTTGAATATACCCTCTGTTCCATCCAGAAATCCTACTTTCTGTTCCTTCCAGAATATCAGTCTTTTTCATCTATTCCTTCTAGAAGTCTATCACGTTTCTGATTAAGAATTATTATGGGGAAGGTGGAGTGAAAATACAGAGTGAGGGTATTGCACACAGTTGTCCTGGGTTCAATCCTCAGCATCACGTATGGTACCTGGAGTACTGCCAGGAGTAAGTCCTGAGAGAAGATCCAGAAGTAACCCCTGAACCTGGTGTGACTAAAAAAAAAAAGAATTATTAATGAGCAGGAAATGCAGTGGTAGACCACTTGTTCTTCCTGTGTGAGACCCTGACTTTGGGTTTAACTCCCAGTACCACAAGGTCCCCTAAGCATTGAGCCAAGAGATGTATCCATTACTAGAGTCAGATGTGAACAAAACAAATTTAAAAATAAGGTAAAAATAAGGAAAAACAAAGATTTATTGACAATAGAGATATCATTAACTTTTACCAATTTGTCTGAAGTGTTTTGGCTTGCTGATGAAGTAAGATTTTTTCTTTTTAGTCTTAACTTTAGCTGTATACACTTTGAGACATATTTTTTATGCCTAATGCAGCATATTTTTTCTCTTTTCTTTGTCTTCAAATCACTGTATCACTGTATCACTGTCTTCCCATTCATCATCGATTTGCTCGAGCGGGCCCCAGTAACATCTCCATATGTCCTGTCTCATGCTAGTAGAGCCCAAGGCATCTGCTTGCTCCAGGAACATAAAGAGCCTCAATCCATTCCAGAATGAGTCTATAATTGTTACTGGTATTTGGCAAATATATCAAATACAACACGGGTAGCTTGCCAGGCTCTGCCGTGCAGGTAGCATACTCTTGTAGGCATCTCTAAGTCCAGCATGTATTGATGAACCGCGCGGCCGCTTGCGGCACGTGAGCCGGGCTGTGATAGGCTGGTCTGCTGGGTGGAGGTCTGACGAGAGAGAAGTCTGGAGGTGGAGAACGGAGGCCCTCATGGAGTGGGGCTTGTTGAAAGTCTGGCTTGTTGTGAGGTTCTGCTTGGGTGGTGGGCCAGGAATAGAACCCACCATCCCTCCCCTGCGCCTCATGAGCAGCTGGTCACAGGGAGAGTCAGTAGCAGCTCTGCCCCATGTCTGCGAGTCTCTGGACCCGCATACCTGAGCCGGATTTAAGAAAGACTGCTGCAGGGTGGAACTCGATGAGCCGGGCGCTGATAGGCTGGTCTGCTGGGTGGAGGTCTGATGAGAGAGAAGTCTCGAGGTGGAGAATGGAGGCCCTCATGGAGTGGGGGGGTTGTCTGGCTTGTTGTGAGGCTCTGCTGGGGTGGTGGGCCAAATACAGATTTGAAATTAAAACACAAATGCACTACCTTAAGGCTACATGCATATATAAATTCAGGAAATTTGCTTGGTATTTATGAATTTCCAGTGTTGTTATTTAACACTAAAACATAGTGGACAATTAGAAACTATTGTTTCCTTCCATTTTATACTTTGTCATCTAAGTGTGAACACATGGTTGAAGCTTAATAACTAGTGATTTGGTCTAATTTCTGATGGAAGAAAAAGTTCCCCACAATTAATAATTGATATTAGGTTTGCTACCATCTGTCCATATGTTTTTAGTAAATTACCATTTTGGTAGGAAAAAAAATCAAATAGGGAATTAACTATTGCTTGTTAAGCATGGTGAAGGTGACGGAGGTTAATATGAGTATGTAAAAGAAGGCAGAAATGGAGAAATGTCCCATGTTTTATTAAAAATCCCATAAGAGCATATGTGTGAGAAGAAAAGAGAATAGTATGTTCTGTGCTTTGAAGAGTGACAGAAAGGAATTGTTCCAGTAAGCATGAGAATTACTAAAAATACCAATCTGGCTGTGAGATGCCTGCCTACTCCAGAAATTGCTTTTTATCTTTTAAAGGCAGATGGCAATTATAATTTATTGGGTGAGTTATCAAAGCTCTCACCTTTCTGAACTTTCTCACAAAATAAAGAAAAGCATCTCAATGCAGTAAGGAAAGCTAAGCAACTGTTGACTTATATTCTCATAGTCTCTATAATGGAGAATTGCGTGAATTTTCTTAATCTACAGGGAAAAATGGTAAAATTAGTTGCTGGAACTGTTTGCCTCACATATCTTATGGAAACATCTAGAATAAGCCTTACAAACAAATGAAGTGTGTAACTTGGTACACAGTAATATTGGGTTTGTATCTGGAGAAAATTTACAATACTACACATTATTGTGCATTATTAATAACTAGACATTTTATGGTGATTGCTTAGTAATGTACACAAATATAAACTTTTCCTATCTTAATTTTATTACATCTGACCCTGATTCTAATCGAGAACAATGTAAGCAAGTGATATATTTCAAGAGATTTTTAACTCAAAAAAGATATAAAGAAAATGAATTTATTATATTTATAGTTTGACATGTGGACACAGCACTGGAAATTAATCTCATGACCTCAAAGTTCCAAAGAGATAATATAGGGGGAAAATGCGGACCTTGCATAGGGTCGACCTGGTTCGAGTTCTCAGCACCACATATGGTTCCCGAGCACCATCAGCCAGTCATCCCTGAATAGAACTTTCTGAAAAAAGACATACAGCTGGCTAACAGAAACGATGCTTAAAAAGGAACATAAAAATATGCTTGACTCACTAATTATCAGGGACATGCAAATGAAAACCATAATGAGGTATTATTTCACAATTATTAAAGCAGCTTTTATCAGAATGACAAGAAATAGCCTGTAGAGGAGAGGAGGCAAAGAGCACCCTGTGCATCGTGGGTGGAACGAGAACTGACACAGACATGGGAAAGCAGTACAAAACTTACTCAAATAATTAAAACACAGAATTAAAAATAGATGCAGCAGCTCCACTTCTGAGTATTGGTTTAAAGAAACAAGAACACTGTTGCAGGACACCTAAAAGCCTAGGCCTCTGCATCTACCCTGGATTGCCTGCTGCAGGTCACTTCATAGATAGGGGGTAGTCTGAATGTGGCAGTCTTATCTGACCATGTATTCTGTACTGGCTGGTATAAATATTCTCTCATGCTACCACAATCATCGTGGGACTAGCTAGATCTTACCAGCATATTTGCCTGGCCACGTTGGATCTCTAATTAGACCAGAGAGAAATGCTGTTTGCCTCCAAACAAGCAAGCATGGCCCCCTAATAACTCAAGGCAACGAAAATACAAAACTACTGTGAAGTAAACAAGACTCTTGTGAAGGCTTGGAGAAATATTTAACTGGCATTAGTATTAGTCTTTGGTACAGAGACATGCCATCTCAGAAACCCTCTTCTCTACCCTATAAAGGCAATTCCAGGCAGATCTTGGCTCAAGACATTAGGTGAGGTGCTGGGAGAAATTACCTGAGGGCATTTGATCCTTCCTGCCAGGGGAAGTTACATTTAGCTTATAGCTTCTCCCAGCTCTGCAAGGAGGCTTTTAATTAGCTCTGGGTCCTTGTAAACAACCAGATGGTCTCCTGAAGTTGCTACATTCTATAGAGCTATTTTCCTGTTTTCATCTCTAGATAGCCCAGCCCAGAATGGGCCGGGCTGGGGAGTTTGGGCAGATTTCTAGCTATAAAATAAGCTGCAAGAAGAAAGAAGCTTTCTCTTTTTTTCCCCTTTTGCCATTTCGGCATCCCTTGGTGTTTTGCTTCTCCGACCTCTCCGTTCTCTGTTGGGCCTCAACATGTGATGGCAGCCATCTTGGCCTACTCCTGGCTGGGACCTAGCTGGGAACCCAGAGTCTGGAAGTTTTCCCTGCTCTTGGATTGTATATTGGATCCTGTGATAGTAAAGCCCTTTTTAAAACTGCATTGGATTCCTGAGTCTTCATCCATTCCCGCCCGGCCGGAGGTAGAAGGGAACTCGCTTCCCGACACTGTCAGGGACCCCAGCGGCGTCCCCTGACAAACACTACAAGGTTTTATGTAGTACACCCATGGTTATCGCTGCAATGTACAAAACCAATATGGAAGTGAAGTGATTGTTGACTGACCAATGACAAAGAATAATCAAAATACATGTCTACATTAAAATGCTATTCAGTTACTACAAATAAAATTTTAACTATTTGCCACACAATGAAAGGAACTTTACAGGATTGTGATCAGTAAAATAATTAAGATTAAAGACAAATATGTTATCTGTTATACATAGATTCAGAAAAAAAACTTCAACCAAAACAGAAAGCTCAGAGATATTGGTGAATGCACAAACGAGGGAGAGGTGGAAAAAAATGGATTCAGAAAGCCAAAATTTAAAAATGTCCATTTATAAAATAATCTATGCTTTATATTTATACTAAAATTATATTTATATTACAGAGATATGTAGTAATATAAATAAAACTTAAATGCAATAGTGTATATGTGAAAACGGCTGAGAATAAGTCTAAAAGTTCTCACCATAATAAGAAAATGAAAACTTTATATAATAATGAATGTTACTAGACATTTTATGGTGATTGCTTAGTAATACACATAAATATAAATAATTATACTACATATGAAACTGTTATATGTCAATTATACTTATACCTAATTAACACTTGCCCATTTATATATGAATATATTTATTAATTATGACAACTGCTAGGTCCTCAAATTTTAATTAAATCATCTCTTTCCTTACAGTATTATTTGAAAAAATGAAGCCCCAGAAACAAGTGACTATTCTTGAAAGAAGAAATTCATATTGATTTTTATCTATGTGGTATTTGAGTACAAATTAATTGTAAAACAATAAACTGAGAATGAATCCATTTATGCAACTCTAGACGCATAATTGCTTGTGTTTTATGGCACTGAAAGTGTCATCTCACTGAAGTATACAATGCCATCTACTGCTTTAATTGTGATACACTGACAGCTGAATCAAAATGAGAGCCAGGAATTCTTCTTTCTCCTAATTAGTTCCCGGTTTTAACCCTTGATTTTGATAGAGAGCTAGGAGAACTGATGACAGTGAGGGAGTAGATATAAAATAGTTGTTTTATGAGGAAGCTGATATCAAATAGTTGTTTTATCTCAACAGTGGGCTCATATTTAAGAGTGATGCGGACCTGGACCTAGCCATAGTTGTGTGGGGAAGCAAAAAATTTTCATTAGCAACTGAACTCTCTTGCATTCCTTGAAAATTTTTCTGCTAAAAAAATAGTGATAGCAGAGTGGGTAGGTGTTTGCCTTGCATATGGCCGGCCCAAGTTTGAACCTAGGTTTGATCCCAGGCATCCCATATGATCCCTGAGCACCACCAGGAGTATTCCTGAGTGCTGAGCCAGGAGTAACTCCTAAGCATTGCCAGGTATTACGCCCCCCAAGAAAAAGCAATAAATAAATAAATAAATAATGAAATGAAATTTTTCTCCCTTGGATAAATTTTATATTTAAATGTAATAAATTAAAGGTATCAAAGAGCCAGTATCATTGTGAAATAAAAGGCACTTTTCAGGGTTGGAGCAACAACACAGTGAGTAGGGTACTTGCCTTGCACACAGTCAACCAGAGTTTGATTCCCAGTATCCCATATGGTTCCCCAACCACCACCACCAGGGTAATTAATTCCTGAGTGCAGAGGTAGGAGTAATCCCTAAGCAGCACACTCTCTTTCACACACACTCTCTCTCTTTCTCTCTCTCTCAATTTAAGAAAGAAGAAGAAACACTCTTGCTTTTGAAATAGGTAACTAGACAAACTGATAGGGGAAAAACACATGGAGCACAGACCACAGAGCAGTGGTGAGCAGTGAAAGGGGAGATTGATAAAGAGAATCAGGTCTAATGGACTGTGGAAGAGAGATCTAACAATATTTGGTGTTTACATATTCACACATATTCACACATATTGTGAATTATTGTGAATTCACACATATTCACACATATTGTGAATATTCACACATATTGTGAATATTCACACATATTGTGAACATAATCACACATATTGTGAAGAGGTATGAAATTATACCCCTAAAACAGAGACATGTAAATGAACACTCCCTCAAAAACAATACTATTATCATTTCTGGATACTATATTCTTCATTCAGTTCTCTCTAAATAAGATACTATATTCTGGATACTGTGTTCTTCATTCATAAGTCTCCAGATATAATATGTTACAGGTGTAGAGGTGGATTCGGTGACAGATTTCCTTTTCTGCCTACTTCACATAGGTCACCCGGGTCCTCCACCAGGATTAGTTGTACCTGGAGATCTGCACTTAGGAATCACTCTTGGCTGTGCTGGGATGCTGGGGATTGAACACAGTTCAGCCATGTACAAGATTAGCATCCTACCTGCTGTACAGTTGCTCTGGCCCCTAAATCAGATCTAAAGTTATTTAGGGAGAACTGCTACTAGCTGGGAAACAGCGAGAGGCACAGGGATGAGTCACTACCCCCTCAGCCTGTGCTAGGTTGATGAGGGGTCCTGGAATGGGGGCAGGGGCCGGGCTCCCTCTGCCTCCCGGTTAATCCCCAGAGACCGAAAACCTCATGCATCAAAACCGCGAGTCACTTTCAAGGTCCGGACTGCACAGTTTGGCAGAGCCACATGGATAGAATAGTCTCCAAGCCCAGGTTTGCACGACTGGGTTTCCTGGGGAGCTGAAGCTGGGGTGCCCTCCCCCCAACTCAATGCTCTCTGACAAGGCCTGGTGGGCCACCCAGAACTGCAACTGGCTGGGACCATACATGGGGGTGGTCCCATGTATCCCCACATGGTAGTTGGGTGCAAAGCATCCGCACATTATCGCAAAACCTAGTATATTCATCTAACTGGTATCCCATCACATTTTCAGAAATGAAGTATGTGGGCACGAGGTGTGGTCTGGGGGACCACCTTCGTAATATCCTATACTTGTATCACTTATCTTCCCATTGATCATCGATTTGCTCAAGTGGGCACCAGTAACATCTCCATACGTCCTGTCACATGCTATTGTAGCCCAAGGGCATCTGCTTGCTCCAGGAACATAAAGAACTTCAAAACATTTCATCAGGTCATGGGAATGAGGTCTATAATTCTTACTGGTATTTGGCAATTTTTTTCTTCAGATTAGAAGAAAAAAATGAAAAATGAAGCTAGTTCCTGAGGCCCCATTCACTCTCAATGGAACAAACATCTCTGAATGCAGCAGTTATGTGTACCTAGGTCGAGAAGTCAACATGATGAACGACCTAAAACCTGAGCCTGGAGGGACAAAAAATGAGGATTAGAACAGTCAGACTCTATTTTCTCACCCTGGGAGTAAGTTTCCAGGTAGCCAACATTGGAGCTATTGTATTGAATTGTGTCGTGTTGTGTCGTGTTGTGTCGTGTTGTGTTGTATTGTATTGTATGTATTGCATTGTATTGTATTGTATTGTATTGTATTGTATTGTATTGTATTGTATTGTATTGTATTGTATTGTATTGTATTGTATTGTATTGTATTGTATTGTATTGTATTGTATTAAATTGAAGTAGCATACAGCATCCCTCTGGGGCTTGTGTGACTGAGTCTCACATACCTACAATTCAGGCACAGAAATCAGCTACTCAGACTAAGGAGACTACACATGCACTTGAAATGAAAAGTTGGCTCAGAAAAGCATGAGCCTGAGAGTTACAAGGCTGTTGCTATCACTAGCTGAGTTAAACAATAAACATAATGCCTTTTCATTAAAATGAATGTTTTCCATGTGCTGATGAAAGCCTTTGGATAAGTGTTTGGTAGTAACTCACTTCTGGAGAAAAATGTAATAATCATAAACACTAATGGATATTATAATTGAAAAATGGGAAAAGGAAAAGTACTGTCTCAAATAGTACATATAAATGTTTGAGTGATTTAACTTAACGGAAAACCAATACACAACTATTTATTTAATGAATTTTTCTCTTTTATATCAATTGAAATAAAAATAATGTCTTTAAATTTCTGTTACTTAAAAACTAAAACAGAAGATGATGGAATAAGTTTTTTAAACAATATATGATATTATTTTCCTGCCCCTTCAGGTGTTGCAGGAGTGGCTGCAGTTCCCTGCTGCATCGCTTGTCTACACTCAGGGCTCTGCCCCATGGGCCTTGGATGGTTGATGGTCTGACACAGAAAAAGACTGGGCCCCGGATGAACCCAGAGCCATGGCAGAGCTTGGCAAGCCACCTGTGGTGTATTCAATATGCCCCAAACTAACAATAATGGACCTCATTCCCAATGAATGAAGACATTTACTGGAGCCCACTTGAGCAAATTGATGAACAATGGGAAGACAAGTGATAACTGACAATATTATTTGGAGAGATAAGATTACTATATAAGCATGAATTAGAAACTCTATATTCATTTCATTTAATTTCTAATTAGGTTTCTTGACTTTTAAGAACTGCATTCTCACTATGACTCCCTAACTTTCGTTTCTACTCTATTACGAAGTCAAATTTATACAATGATTATAGTTATATGTTAGATCTTTAGTCCCAATATGATAATTTTGGGGATATTGGACCTATGTGAAGATGATTATGTTTGAATGAAGTCATAACTGTGGGTCTCTGTCCAGTAGAACTGACCTTCTGGTTAAAAGTGACACTAGACAACTCTCCCTCCCATTGCGCCCAAAGCGCAAAGGCTCATGAGGATATAGTGAAATGTGTCGGGGAGGCTGCCGGGGTCCCCGACAGTGTCAGGACAGAGGTTCTCTTCTACCTCCGAGGATGCCAGGAGAACAGATGAAAACTCACGAGTCCGGTGCAGTTCCAAAATGGCTTTTAATAGTACAAAAGCTCTTCCACAGCAATCCAATATAATGAAATAACTCTAGCTCTGGTCAGAACTTAGACCATACAAAAGAGCCTGGAGTCTCCCACCAAAAAAGAGAGGATCTCACCCGAGAAGAGTCCTACCGAAAAGAAGGAGCAAAAAGCCAAGGAGCAAAAAAGCCAAGGAGCAAAAATGCTGAGGAGCCAAAAAGCCAAGGAGGAGCCAAAAAGCTGAGGAGCTAAAAGCCGGTGGTCCCCTTATATACACCTTATATTACCAAAGTAATCCAACAGGGAAGGTCATGTCAACAAAGAACTCTAAACAGAGTGTAGAAGGGCAATGCCACACTGTATTGCAGGTATAAACAAAGATTACGCCAAGGACTAATCCCGAGATTATCTCTTATGTAAAACATTGGAGAGAGAGAGGGGGCTGATATAAAGTAATACATCTTAATTTCATGAGCTTCATGTAATCTAGATGGCACCCACAAGGTACTTCTTATTTATTATCTGCACCATAGTGACTCTGAGTATCTTGTTCTCCGTGTACTGAAAGGGTCACACTCACCTGCTTGAGAGCAAACTAGTATGATCCTTCCTATAGCCTTCCTATAGTCTCAACATAGCCAGGGTGGTAGTCTCCTGGTAAATTCCTAACTGTCCCATGCTGGGAGCAGCAGATATAAAGAGGAGCTGTGCCCAATCTAGAAAACATAGAAGTCTTAGTAGATGTATAAGTCAGAAGTTATTCAGTCAAGGTGACTTCCATAACTGCCACACCCTCTAGCTTTGTTTACTTATAGAAGAGAGGTCTCATTAGAATGAAGCTTGGCTTAAATAGATTAAACTGTGAGTGGGCAAAACACCAAAGTTCCCAGATTAGCTAAATCTGTCATCCAACAGAAATGTATCTGTAAGCAAAGAGGATAGTCTTAGCAGAAAACAGTCCTGTAACTACCTCCAAATTGGACATTGAGTGTCCACGATTGTGAGGAAATAAATGGCTTGTATAAACTACCCAGTGTCTGCTTGTCCTAATCAGATTAATGCAGCTCACAACTCCACATCACTTCACTTCACTTGATCACTTGAATCCCGTTATTCATCGAATTGCTCAAGAGGGCGCCAGTAACATTTCCATTGGACCCTATCATGTGCCAATGTAGCCCAATGGCATCTGGTTGATTTAGGAATATGAAGAGCCTCAAATCGTTCCTTCAGGGTCTTGACAAGGAAGTCTGACCATCTTGTAGGTGGGCAGCCACGTGACCTTTGACATCCTATGGGATCCAGTCTGTAACAGCTCTAGTCCAGCAGTCATCTCCAAATCGCATTACATGTCCAGCCCATCTGATTTTCTATGCCTTGGCAAAGGAGACAGCTTCCCTGACTCCGGAACAGTGATGGAGGTCAGAGTTCTGAATTCCTTCTCTCACTTGAGTGAGGCGTGATATTCCAAGCATAGCTCTTTCGATTCCTCTTTGGGAAACCTGAATAGTATTCTCATCCTGCTTTCATAGGATGAGAATCTTCAATCTCTTCAACTCTACCTTCTCCCTGCATTAACATATGCCTCAAAGACCTGGGCCCTACGAAAACAGGATTCTGTTCACAGAACAAAATATTGGCATGCAGTAAACTTGTGCTACAACACTCAATATTCCAAGATTCCTAAAACAGTGCTCACTACAAAAACTTAATAAGTTGCAAAAAAGTTTTTCCTAATGTTTCCTTTCACAAGGTGTTGGAGTTTCTTCATGCTCTTGGAATCCTGCCAAAGCCCTAACATCTCTATTTGTGATTAATCTCGAAAAGTGTTTTTGTCTCACCTAAAATTAAGTTATAGGTATGGTTACCGGTGTCAGTGTTCCCTTGATGAAGATGCCTTGCGAAATGCCTGTATCACTGTTCCAGAGACCTATTCCAGTGCTTGAGAAGTTTGTTCCAGTGCTCCTGAAACCTGATCCAGTGTTCCTGATAATTCATTGAACTCCTGATGATTGCTTTCTTGAGACTCATTCCTGTCTTCAACAATGCTGCTGTTCCAGAATCAGTTCTTTGGACCTTGTTCCAGAGACATGTCTTCATGGGAAATTGACTTTCACTAATTTAGGACAATACAGGCTGTAGTCAATTATGACCAAATAGCCAGAGACATTTTACTATGAACTTTACTCTGGGTTCAAAATGGATTCGGACATTGGGACAACATATGATATTACCTTGTAATTGAAATTCTTCCTTTTCAGTATCAACTCCTCTGTGCATGTATTATTTAGAATACTTGTATTTTTATATTTTTGTAAACAAAAAAAGGGAGAGTTGTTGGATGACAGATTTAACTAATCTGGGAGCTTTGGTGTTTTGCCCACTCACAGCTTAATCTACTTAAGCCAAGCTTCATTCTAATGAGACCTCTCTTCTATGTAAACACTGCTAGAGGGTGTGGCAGTTACAGACATCACCTTGACTGAATAACTTCTGACTTATACATCTACTAAGACTTCTATGTTTTCTAGATTGGGCACAGCTCCTCTTTATATCTGCTGCTCCCAGCATGGGACAGTTAGAATTTACCAGGAGACTACCACACCTGGCTATGTTGAGACTATAGGAAGGCTATAGGAAGGATCATACTAGTTTGCTCTCAAGCAGGCGAGTGTGACCCTTTCAGTACACGGAGAACAAGATACTCAGAGTCACTATGGTGCAGATAATAAATAAGAAGTACCTTGTGGGTGCCATCTAGATTACATGAAGCTCGTGAAATTAAGATGTATTACTTTATATCAGCCCTCTCTCTCACTCTCTCCAGTGTTTTACATAAAAGATTATCTCATAGAAGGGATTAGTCCTTGGCATAACCTTTGTTTATACCTGTAATAGGGTGTGGCACTGCCCTTCTACAATTTGTTTAGGGTTCTCTGCTGACAGGACCCTCCCTGGATTACTTTGGTGTATTAAGGGGACTGACTTGAGGCCCCTCGGCTTTTTGCTCTTTTGGCTTTTGCTCCTTGGTTTTTGCTCTTTGGCCTTTTTACTCCTTCTTTTGGGTAGGACTCCTCTCGGGTGAGATCCTCTCTCTTTGGTGGGAGACTCAGGCTCTTTTGTATGATCTGAGATCGGACCAGAGCTAGAGTTTGTTCATTATATTGACGTGCTGTGGAAGAGCTTTTGTACTATTAAAAGCCTTTTGGAACTGCACCGGACTCATGAGTTTTCATCTGTTCCCCCGGCGTCCTTGGAGGTAGAGGAGAACTTCTGTCCTGACACTTTCAAGGACCCTGGCAGCATCTCTGATACCAATTGAATTACTTTTTTTTATATTTATCTCCCTCGAGAACATCATGAGACAATTAGAATGGGAAGGAATGGGAGTGAAGATAGATGGTCAGCAACTACAGCACCTCCCGCCGCTGATGACATCGTTCTAATAACACCAAACATTAGCCAAGCGGCAGCGCTGGCTGACTTTGACCGAGAATGTGGAAAGGTAGGTCTACAGCTGAATCTGAAGAAAACTTCATGAGAAGTTCATGAGAAATGAACTAGTTCCTGAGGCCCCCATTCACTCTCAATGGAACAAACATCTCCTACCCAAAAGAAGGAGTAAAAAAGGCCAAAGAGCAAAAAACCAAGGAGCAAAAAGCCAAAAGAGCAAACATCTCTGAATGCAGCAGTTATGTGTACCTAGGTCGAGAAGTCAACATGATGAACGACCTAAAACCTGAGCTGTGCAGGAGGAAGAGAGCGGCATGGAATGCCTTCAAAGGCATCAAAGAAATAGCTAAAAGGTCAAAGAACCTCCGGCTCCGGGCACATCTCTTTGACTCCACCCCATTCTCCCTGCATTAACATACGCCTCAGAGACCTGGGCCCTACGAAAGCAGGATGAGAATGCTATTTGGGTCTCCCAGAGAGGCATCGAAAGAGCTATGCTTGGAATATCACGTCTCACTCAAGTGAGTGAAGGAATCCGGAGTTCTGACCTCCGTCGCTATTCCAGAATCAGGGACGCCTGTCTCGTTTGCCAAGGAATCGAAAATCAGATGGGCTGGACATGTAATGCGATTTGGAGACAACCGCTGGACTAGAGCCGTTACCGACTGGATCCCACGGGATGTCAAAAGATCATGTGGCCGCCCACCTACAAGATGGTCAGACTTCCTTGTTAAGACCCTGAAGGAACGGTTTGAGGCTCTTCATATTCCTGAATCAACCAGATGCCATTGGGCTACATTGGCACGTGATAGGGTCCAATGGAAATGGTACTGGCGCCCGCTCGAGCAAATCGATGAATAACGGGATTCAAGTGATTCAAGTGATATTTATCTGCTCACTAATTTTTCATTTGAGATATTTACCTAACCACTTCAATTCCCTCTGGAATGAGTTTCATAGCATATACTAGGTACTCAAAAATCGTGCCCCCTTTTGCTTTGTTGTGTGTGTGTGTGTGTGTGTGTGTGTGTGTGTGTGTGTGTGAAAGCAAAGGCTGAGATCTATTTCAATAATTTTCACATTCTGGAATTTAAACCTATTTGTAATCTTCTCATCTTTGGCGTGTGTTAATCTTTCAATTTGCTGTTCACAATGAAATTAGGAAAAAGTAAGTAATCACTATCACTATCACTATCTTCCCGTTCATCATCTATTTGCTAGAGCCGGCACCAGTAATATCTCCATATGTCCTGTATCATGCTAGTAGAACCCAAAGGCATCTGCTTGCTCCAGGAACATAAAGAACCTCAAACCATTATCATGGGAATGACCTAATATAAATGTTACTGGTATTTGGCATACCAAATATGACCCGAGCAGCTTGCCAGGCTTGCTGTGCTGGTGGCATACTATAGTAGTCACCTCTAAATAAAGCATTTATTGATGAACCACACGGTCGCTAGCGGCCATGCGAGCCGGACTGTGATAGTCTGGTCTGCTGGGTGGAGTTGGGACGAGAGGGAAGTCCGGATATGGAAAATGGCGGCCCCCACGGATTAGGGGAGTCATCTGGCTTGTTGTGAGGCTCTGCTGGGGTGGCAGGCCAGGGCTAGAACCCGCCATGCCTCCCGGGTGCCTCATGAGCGGCTGGGCACAAGGAGAGCAAATGGCAGCTTTGCCCCATGTCTGAGAGTCTCTGGTTCAGCATACCTGGGCCGGATTGAAAAAAAAACTGCTTCAGGGTGGGTGTGGATGATCCGGACTGTGATAGTCTGGTCTGCTGACTATATTTGTATAAAAGGGTTGCATATGAGAATAATTTATCTCTGACTGGCAGATTCTCTTTGGAAGATTTTTTTAAAAAATTTTATTTTTACAATTACAAAGATATACAAATAAAAAGTTCATATTTGGGTTTTGGTCATACAGTGTTCCAGCACCCATCCCTCCACCAGTGCCCATCTCCCAACACCAATGTCCCCGGTTCCCTCCCCACCCCCCACCCCACCCCTCCTCCATGGCAGATTCTTTATTTCTTTCCCTTTCTCTCTCTTTCTCTTTTCCTTCCCTTCCAGACTATGGATAACAGAACATACATTAAAGGATTGTCATGTGTATATTTTTGCCTCTATTTAATGCTCAGTTCTAGGTTGGCATTAGTACCCTCGACAATTGTTAGCACACTGTTCCATTTTCTGTCTTACCTAGCCTCTGACTCCCACATGTTTGTGATAATTTTCACCTTTGACAAGACCTCCTGATATATGTTTCACTTGACCTTGGATATTGGTATCATAATATGTACATATATATTTATGTTATGCAAATAAATGCAGTCATTCTTTATCTGTCGGGAAGCGCCGCCAGGATCCCCGACAGTGTCAGGACAGAAGTTCTCTTCTACCTCCGAGGATGCCGGAGAACAGATGAAAACTCACGAGTCTGGTGCAGTTCCCAAAAGGCTTTTAATAGTACAAAAGCTCTTCCACAGCACTCCAATATAATGAACAAACTTTGTCTCTGGTCCGAACTTAGACCATACAAAAGAGCCTAAGTCTCCCACCAAAGAGAGAGGATCTCACCTGAGCTGAGTCCTACCTAGAAGAAGGAGCAAAAGGCCAAAGAGCAAAAAGCCAAAAGCCAAAAGCTGAGGCCGAGGGAGCCAAAAGCCACAGGAGCCAAAAGCCGAAAGCTAAAAGGCCCAAAAGGTAAAAAGTGAAGCGTGAAGGGGCCTCAAGTCAGCCCCTTATATACACCAAAATAATCCAACCGGGAGGGTCATGTCAACAAAGACCTGTAAACAGAGTGTAGTGCCACACCCTATTGCAGGTATAAACAAAGATTATGCCAAGGTCTAATCCTTTCTACCAAGATTACCTCTTATGTAAAACACTGGAGAGAGGGGGTTGGTATAAAGTAATACATCTTCACTTCATGAGCTTCATGTAATCTAGATGGTACCCACAAGGTCCTTCTTATTATTATCTGCACCAGAGTGATTCTGAGTATCTTGTTCTCGTGTACTGAAAGGGTCACACTCGCCTGCTTAGAGCAAACTAGTATGATCCTTCCTATAGTCTTCCTATAGTCTCAGCGTAGCCAGTGTGGTAGTCTCCTGGTAAATTCTAACTGTCCCACACTGGGTGCAGTGGGTATAAAGAGGAGCTGTGCCCAATATAGAAAACATAGAAGTCTTAGTAGATGTATAAGTCAGAATTTATTCAGTCAAGGTGACTTCTGTAACTGCACACACCCTCTAGCAGTGTTTACATAGAAGAGAGGTCTCATTAGAATGAACTTCCACTTAAATAGATTAAGCTGGGAGTGGGCAAAACAACAAAACTCCCAGAATAGCTAAATCTGTCCTCCAACATGTATCTCTCTCTCCTTCTGGCTCATTTCACTCAACATAATCTTCTCTATGAGAGACAGACATGGGGCAGAGCTGCTACTGGCTCACTGTGCCCAGCCGCTCATGAGGTGCCAGGGAGGGATGGCAGGTTCTAGCCCTTGCCTACCACCCCAGCAGAGCCTCACAACAAGCCAGACGACCCCACAGTCCATGAGGACCTCCATTTTCCACATCCGGACTTCCCCCTCTTCAGACCTCCACTCAGCAGACCAGCCTATCACAGCCCAGCTCATCGAGATCCACCCTGCTGCAGTCTTTTTTTTAATCCGGCCCAGGTATGCTGATCCAGAGACATACATGGTTCTAGCCCTGGCCTGCCACACCAGCAGAGCCTCACAACAAGCCAGGACGACCCCCACTCCATGAGGACCTCCATTTTCCACATCCGGACTTACCCCTTGTCAGAACTCCACCCAGCAGACCAGCCTATCACAGCCCAGCTCACGCAGCTGCTTGCAGCCACGCAGTTCAATAAATTCTGGATTTTGAGATGACTACAAGAGTATGCTACCCGCACGGCAGAGCCTGGCAAGCTACCCGTGTCGTATTTGATATGCCAGATACCAGTAACAATTACAGACCTCATTCCCTTGACCTGATGGAATGGTTTGAGGTTCTTTATGTTCCTGGAGCAAGCAGGTGCCCTTGGGCTCTACTTGCATGAGACAGGTCATATGGAGATGTTATTGGTGCCCACTCGAGCAAATCGACGATTTATGGAAAGACAGTGATACAGTGACAGTGAATCTTCTCCATGTCCATCCATTTATAGGCAAATTTTATAACTTCATTTTTCCTAACAGCTGCATAGTATTCCATTGTGTAAATGTACCAAAGCTTCTTTATCCAGTCATCGATTTTTGGGCACTCTCGTTGCTTCCAGATTCTGGCTATTGTGAATAATGCTGCTATGAACATAAAAGTAGGGATGGTGTTTCTGCTGCGTATTTTTGGTTTCCCAGAGTAGATTCCCAGGAGTGGTATGGCTGGGTCAAATGGGAGTTCAATTTCTAGTCTTTGGAGGAATGTCCATATTGTTTTCCAGAAAGGCTGTACCAGCCGGCATTCCCATCAACAATGGATGAGTGTCCCTTTTTCCTCACATCCACGCCAGCACTTGTTGTTCTTGCTCTTTTGAATATGTGCCAGTCTCTGTGGTGTAAAAGTGGTATCTCATTGTTGTTTTGATTTGCATCTCTCTGATGATTAGTGATGATGAGCATTTTTTCATATGTTTTTTGGCCATTCAAATTTCTTCCTTGCTGAAGTTTCTATTCATTTCTTCTCCCCATTTTTGATGGGGTTGTTTGTTTTCTTCTTGTAAAGTTCTACCAGTGCCTGATATAACTTTGGAAGAATTTTTAACCTGATGGTGCTAAGCAGTTATTGACTGTGCTGAGGGATCACTTCTGGAAGCCCTTAGGAGTGCACATTTTTGAAAATGTAGCTTGTTCACTGGTGGTGGGTAGTTCACACTGCTGGTGGAACCGGAGTTGAAATTGATATCAGCAGGTAGTCAGGGAAGGGTCCCATGGGAATGGAATTCCCAGAAAGTAGTAAAACCAATAGTCTCGAGCTGCAAAAAGTCCGTCTTGCAGACACAGGAACTAAGCCTGATTTGTTCTAAGACTTAACCTGGTGCCAAGAGACCCAGAGAAGCCTGGACCATGCCCCTCCAGCCTCCCCTGCCCCTCTACCAAGAGAGAGGCTCCAGCAGGAACAAAGACCAAGGAAAGGAATTTCAAAGAGGACCATTGACCACTCCCCACCTCCACCCTCTTGCCAAGCACCTGGCAATGGACTCTTACCTAAAAACCCCATGTATGGTCAGCTTGGAGAAACCCATAAAAGCACCTTCAGCAAAGGAAGGGCATGCATACGCTTCCCTAGTCCATGTGTTGCTTGTGCCCATGTAGTCAAGTACATGTGATTCTGAGCACATGTATCACCCATATGCCCCCTCTTGAGATGTGTGCGGGGGATCTCTCCATCTCTGGAGAAGTACATTTTCTCTTTTGAGTGCATAACTCTCTTTTCTTGCCTTCTTAGAAGCCACTTGATCACTTGACATCCCGTTATTGGATGCCTGTCTTCAAAAACTCTCGAGCTCATTTGCCAACATGGGAAGGCTCAAGCCTTAGGTGACCAAATGCTAACATTCAAGCTTGCAAAGCAGTGCAGAGAAGCGATAAAGGAAGACCTCAAAGAGAAAAGAGCAGAAATACTGGAAGATGCAGCAGAAGCCAGGAAAAGCATTCGCAACACCCGCCTGTCCTTCGCCAACTATAAGACCAAGATGACTGCCCTCTGACATCCTGATGGATCTATCACATCTTCCAGAAAGGCAATGGAGAAGATTATCTATAAACTTCTACTCAGATCTCTTTGATAGCCACATCCACCTGCCCACATACCAAATTCCACAGGATGGATGTGTTGTTTCCAGTGTTCTCCCTTCTGAAATCTGACATGCCATTTCATTGTTAAAGAAGGGAACAGCACCAGGCCCAGACAAAATCAGACCTGAACACCTGAAAAATCTGCCTTCAGTACTCATCAATACACTGGCTTGGCTCTTCTTAGAAACCTCCAAATAAAAATTGTGTTTAATTCACTGCTCATCTCCTCCTGAGATTCTTTTCTGTGAGACAGCACAAAGACCTAGAATGCCTGGGTAAGCCTAGAATCAGCTTTCCTCTCCTACTAAGAGCAATTCCTGGCTCTGGCCTGAGTCTGCGGCTCCCTGAGAAATCAGGTGGTGGGAATCAATTCCCATGCCCTGAAGACCAAGTAGACATCAGGTGTGGCTTGAAGACTATCTGGTGGAGCTGGTGGAGTTTTGGCCCCGCCTCTAAGGGGATCATCTGCAGACTTTATCAGTCCTAGCCTTACGAGCTGGTGCTGGGGTTACAGAAGTGGATGAAGAGAAAGTGACAATTGCTCTCCTCTCCACCTAATGGAAGCCCACCAACCTCAAAGTATATGACTAAAAAAAACTCAACTGTCAATAGCTTTGTAAATCAAAGTTCTTTAATTAAAAAAGATTTTTTAATGAAAATAAAATGTATATGTTCAGGGCCAGAGCAATAGTACAGCAGATTGGGCATTTGCCTTGTATGCAACTCACCCAGGTTCAATCCCTGGTGTCCCTTATAGTCCCCCCAACCTAGACAAGAGTAATTCCTAAGAAAGTCTTGAGCATTGGTGGGTGTATCACCACTCCCACCCTCGAAAAAAAATCCACCCAAACTGTATTAGGTTCAGCCTCTTTAAATAAAGGAGACTAGACAGGAAAAATGGGGAACAGATTTATTTATAAGCTGTTTTACATGGGCACAAGGTGCAGTTTTGGTTTTGTGACAGACGAACAACTATTTAAATATTTATTATCAACCTGGGAGATTCGTGTGTGGAGTAAAGGCATAATTAGTCGGGGCTCTAACATGCCATTGTCACCAGGTCTCCTTAAGGCTGTCCATCTGGAAGATGGAATTTTTTAGAGCCAATTTTAAAACTGTTTTTCAAGGACAGAATAAAAAAACTGTGTCCTGCTGATTTTGCCATGACATATGAAAGCAAACCTGGAGTTTTTGTCTTTAGGGAGGTAACATTTCAACTAGAAACATGGTTCTTTTCCAGAATACCTGTAACAAATTCCTGCATAGCCAAGCCTGATTTAAATTCAGTTCTATGAATCCAGCTTAAAAATAGTGTATGAATCATAGTAGAGGGAACTATTTTCATTTTATGGCACTGATAGAAGTAAAAAAAGTAGTTAACATCTTTTGCTCTTCTCTTCTAAGTGTAATGTGTTGAATCTGCTGACTGAAGAAAGTTTCTCAAAAATTTTACCAAATGTATTTCTAAATGTAAGGAGGCAGTAATAATCTTCCAAATTATTGTTTTATTAAATTTTAATATCAAACACATTGAACTCATGAAAGAATTTTGAATGTTACAGGAGCCCTCAATCATATTCTGCATTTTATGAATGCAATTTGATAGAATAAAATTTGTGTCTTTCCCTATCTGACTCTCTCCTGACTATCTTGTTTCTTCCCACCTTCCTGCATCACCTTTATCTTTTCTCTCACCCTCATTTACCATCATTCTTCTTCATTTTATTCTTGGGTTTTATTAGCTAATAATGCTGGTGTTCAAGTGTGAACAATACCTGTATTCAACCTCTTTTTCTTGTGCAGAGGGAAGTTCCAATTCTGTCCCTCCAAAAAACTATTTATAAATTCTTATTCCCCCATGAAATAAAAAGTATTCCCCAAATCCTCTATACAGAAATTAACATAAAGCATAAGAACATGTATGAGACTTTGATAAATGAAAAGGAAACTGAAAAGAGCAGAAGCAAGAACAGAGAGAGGCAAGAGCAAGTGAGCGAGTGAGTGAGACAGAGACAGAGAGAGATTTCAGTGGTTGACAAACTGCCACGCAGCTCCCTGGGGTATGCGGCTGGCCGGGCGGGCGCCTGGGGTCGTGGTAGAGCCCCAGGTCTTGGCAGAAGGTGGAACTACAACCCCCAGAAGTCCGAGCGGAACGGAAGTAAACGGTCATTTTGAACTCTCACACCGGCCTGACTCCGCCTCAGGTAGCCTCCCTGGGTTGTGCGGCTGGCCGGGCAGGCGCTAACGCGGCCGCTTATTAATACAAAAAACTAGGGAAATTCAACACCAAGGGAAGGTAATACCTTCAAGAAAAAAGAAACGGTACACTAGAGGAATCTATCCCTGAACACCACAACACCATGGGGAAACAACACAGATCCCCAGCTCGAAGAACAGATGAAGGAATCAGACCCTGAAGACTCAAAAAAGAATACATATGTGCATGATCTCTCTGACAATGAAATTAGAGAAGAAATTGGTAGGATGTTTAAGGAGCTCAACGAAAAAATTGAGCAGATGTCCAATGAAATACAGGAGAACATAAACGAAGCAGTTGGAAGGGCAGCTAATAAACTACAGGAGGAAATGAGAGCAGAAATGAGAACCATGCAAATAGAAATATCATCGCTTAAAAAATTCAGTAGACGAAATGAAAAACACAATCGGGGCTCTCAACTGTAGGATGACAGCAGCGGAAGAGAGAATCAGTGAGACTGAAGATGAGCTGCAGAAAGCACTCAGAGATCTACATAAGATGGAAAAAGACCGGAAAATGGATCAGCAACGGAACAGAGAACAATGGGATGAAGCCAGGCAGAACAACATAAGAATCATCGGAGACTCAGAGGGACAGGAAAGTAACCCCAAGGAAATTAAAACAGTTAAAAACATCCTGGCTGCAAAGTTCCCCGAGTTAAAGGATAAAGGCATCCAGATCCAAGAAGCCTGGCGCGTACCAGCAAGAAGAGACCCCAATAGAAAAACCCCAAGACACATCCTAGTCAAAGTAATGGATGCCATAGACACAGACATAATTCTTCAGGCAGCAAGATCAAAGAAGGGAAATTGTGTACAAAGGAGCATCCATTCGACTTTCAGCAGACTTCTCAGAAGACACCCTCCAAGCCCAAAGGCAGTGGTGGGATATAGTAAAAAAACTTAATGAAATGAACGCCTCACCAAGAATTCTTTATCCAGCTAAACTCTCACTCAGATTTGAAGGACAGATATACAACTTCTTGGATAAACAACAGCTTAGGAACTTTGTAAAATCAAAACCAACCTTAAAAGAAGGACTGAAAGATCTACTATAAGACGAGACATAACCCAAAAGAACTACCAACCTATTCAGAAAGATGGCACAAAATCCCATGACAATAATCTCTCTCAAAGTCAATGGTCTAAATGCACCAGTTAAGAGACACAGAGTGGCAAAATGGATCAAAATTGAATCCGACATTCTGCTGCCTTCAAGAAACACACCTGAACAATTGGAGCAAAGACAGGCTCAAAATAAAAGGCTGGAAAACAATCCTTCACTCAAGCAACCCATCGAAAAAGGCTGGGGTAGCCATACTGGTATCTGACAACATAGACTTCAGGCTGAAGAAGGTCAGAAGGGACAGTGAAGGTCACTTCTTAATAGTCAAGGGATGCATATATCAGGAAGAAATCATGCTATTAAACATATATGCACCCAATAAGGGGCCAGTAAAATACCTTAAACAACTACTAATAGACTTCAAAGACAAACTGCCACCAAATCCCAGATCCTAGAGTATGATCACAATCCTCACTCTAAGTACCCTCAACAGTCTTAATAGTGGAAAATTAAGAATAAGCAAAATTAGTTCCTCCAAAAGTATTTTCTATACTCTGAATTTTATGAAGTTTTACTTAGACTAAAACCATCTTTTTTAAGACTTAAGAATAAACCTAAAGCAGGGTTCTTCTTCCTCCTCTGTTCTTTGAATATCACTTACTTGAAACTCATGCTGGTTTTGAGCAGCTAATACAATCTGATGAAATACGCCAGGAATGACAGATGGCAGGAATGTCCCACTGAGTGTGCTACCTCCTTTGAATGATAACTGTTGATAATCAAATAACAGGAAGTTATTTTCCTGTTTATAATATTTGGTTGCAGATGTGTTTGGCTTCCATACACTAAAGAGGAAAATTACCAAGAGAAACAAGTAAATGTTCTTCCATTCACATATTATCCCAGGTTTCATGTAGTTTGGAAACATTGAAAATCATTTGCAGAACTCTCAACTGCCCACTCAACCGAGTTCCTTAAATGTCCTTGGAATTGAAAAGTTGCACAATTTGGCAATAGTCACCCTGATTGGAGAGTAAATCGTCTTGGAAAAGATTTTCCAAATGTTCACATGAATAGTTTCCCATTTCACTTCAGATTATTTTAGATGCTCTTGAAAAAAAGGTGCTTTCATCTTTCAAGTCTATCTCAAAATCTTTTTCTCATATTATTTTCCAACCCTGACTTTATTTTTAATTCTTGTATGCAAAATTTTGAACTGAGGTTTAATATTAACTAATGTTCAACGTTACAAGGATGATGAAATTGGTATATCTCTATCAAAACCCTGAGCTTTGCTACAACTATCACATAACTATCTGGGGTCTAGCTTTTAGAACACATTGTTATTTTCTAAAGAACAGTTATTAGACATTCTAAGATTTTTTAAAATATATCCAATGCAAATAAGTAAGAAATGTATATTCTGTTTAAAAATTCTATCTTTGGTATTGTTCTTTGCTGGCTAATTCTAGCAGGTTCAGCTATTATCAGGGAGGTGATAGTTCCAATATTCCAGGAGAGGAAAGACTTGATTTGAGTGTTTAGCCAGATGTGGCTTGGGTTAGCTCTAAGAAGAGAGTTTATTGTGATTTAGAAGACTGGAAAATGGGGATCCATTTATGACGTTATTTAAGTTAGAATAAATGTTGTTCAAAATTACTGTAAGTGCACTCAGATTTAAATCATTAAGGTTTGCTTAGGAGGTTTTTTAATTAAAGAGGCTACAGTTGGAACTGCTTTTTCCTCCTTCCCATGTTTAGTTTTGAGGTCATAGGAACTCAGGGGGTTGGTTCCGGCTCTACACTCAGGAATAACTACTGGTTAGGTTCTGATAGACCATATTTGCCCTTGATCTTAGCCAAAAGACTGAGAAAAGATGGAAGGGGCACCATATTAGTTCCAGAGATTGAACCTAAGTTAGCCACATGCAAAGCAAGCACCCTACGCTCTGTACTGTATCACTGACCACTTTTCCCCATCTTTTACTATGCCCCAAAAGCTTAATCTTAGTGAACTGGCTTCTTTGCCTTCTTGTGGCATTCAGTCAATGAACCAGTATACAAGAGTGAAGGCAAATTTATTCCCTCAGCAATTTGCTTCTACCAATCACCACAGTTCCTGTGAAGATGTTCTTTCACTTTGGATTTTAGCAGGAAAGGAGCTTTCCTGCTCCTTTTTGTCTCTAAAACATATTGATACTAGCACTGCCATTTGTGTTATTTAAACCACATTAAATGGTTGTTACTAGTGGTATGTGCCAGTGTCAAATCAGCCACAGGTGGCATGTGCAAGTCTTAAATCTCAGTAAAAACATCCTGATATGTTGGATGACAGATCTAGCTAATCTGGGAGCCTTCAGTATAATCTGGGATCATACTAGTTTGCTCTAAGCAGGCGAGTGTGACCCTTTCAGTACACAAGAACAAGATACTCAGAATCACCCTGGTGGAGATAATAATGAGAAGGACCTTGTGGGTACCATCTAGATTACATGAAGCTCATGAAATTAAGATGTAATACTTTATATCAGCCCTCTCTCCAGTGTTTTACATAAGAGATAATCTTGGTAGAAGGGATTAGTCCTTGGTGTAACCTTTGTTTATACCTGTAATAGGATGTAGCTCCGCCCTTCTACAATTTGTTTAGGGTTCTTTCTTGACATGACCCTCCTTGGATTACTTTGGTGTATAGAATGGGACTTGAGGCCCCCTTCGCCTTTCGCTTTCGGCTTTTGGCTTTTGGCTTTTTGCTCTTTGGTCTTTTGTTCCTTCTTCTGGGTAGGACTCATCTCAGGTGAGATCCTCTCTCTTTTGGTGGGAGACTGAGGCTCTTTTGTATGGTCTAAATTTGGACCAGAGTTGGAGTTTGTTCATTATATTGGAGTTGCTGTGGAAGAGCTTTTGTACTATTAAAAGCCTTTTTGGAACTTCACCGGACCTGTGAGTTTTCATCTGTTTCCCCGGCATCCTCGGAGGAAGAAGAGAACTTCTGTCCTGACACTGTCAGGGACTGCGGCAGCATCCCCAACACTGATACTCACACAGGATCTACAGAGACTTACAATTTCACTGTAACTGGCTGACATGTTTCCTAATGGTCCCTTCATTACACACATCTCAGATTCACCCCACTGAAATTCACTATTTTGTTTCCTGGTGAGACTTTAGCCAATATGGAGCTCTACTTACTTCATTTTGCTAGAGGACTAGGAATCAGTGAATGTGTCTTAAACCACCCTGAAGATTTTGTGACTATAGTCAGCAATTCTGATAATGATGGAAACTCCCACAAGGATATGGTAGAAATCCCTATTCTGCATTCCCATGGCCAAAAACCTGCTGGGGTCTAAGAGCTGGGGCTTGGGCAGGGGGTAATTGCTTTTACAGTGCTGATGATTTATTATTCAGCCGCCATAATTCCCTTGTTCCTTTTGTTTCTCTTTCTTCAAGAATTAGGTATCAACCAAGTAATTTATACAAGTGCTCATTTCCTTCTTTTACTTGCCCTAATCCATCTGCTTTGCAGATTTCTTCCCATCTGAATATTTCTGTTGTTAACCCCTTAAATGGTTTCATTTTTCCGTTTGAACTGAGGCTATATTTCTATTTTTTATTACATTACTGGAGAGAAGAGAAGGCTAACTCTTTTATTAGAGTTGGAGTGATTACAACCTTGCAAACTGATTTAAAAGCAGATTTGTATCAATTGTTTAGAATTACACACTTCTCATAAACAACCTTAGGTTCTTTCCATGAATAGCAGAGGCAATGGTTACTTTAGGTTATAGTTTAAATGTACAATCTGGGACTAATGCCTAAGAGCTGACATGGAGAAAAAGATTTAAATGGACAAGAGGTGTCTTAGAAGATGAAGATGGAGAGAGAGGAAGGGGATTTTAAGACCATTCGTCACTTCATTGATCACTTGACATCTCGTTATTCATCGATTTGCTCGAGCAGGCACCAGTAATATTTCCATTTGACCCTATCACGTGCCAGTGTAGCCCAATGGCATCTAGTTGCTTCAGGAATACAAAAAGCCTTAAACCGTTCATTCAGCATCTTGACGAAGAAGTCTGACCATCTTGTAGGTGGGCGGCCACGTGATCTTTTGACATCCTGTGGGATCCAGTAGGTAACTGCTCAAATCAAGTAGTCGGCTCCAAATCACATTACATGTCCAGCCCATCTGATTTTTGATGCCTTGGCAAATGAGACAGAGTCCCTGACTCTGGAATAGCAATGGAGGTCAGAGCTCCTGATTCCTTCTTTCACTTGAGTGAGGCGTGATATTCCAAGTATAGGTCTTTTTATTCCTCTTTGGGAGACCCGAATAGCATTCTCATCATGCTTTCATAGGTCCCAGGTCCCTGAGGCATATGTTAATGCAGGGAGAACGGTGGAGTTGATGTGCCTGGAGCTGGAGATTATTTGTTTTTTAGAAGGCAATCTATGCTGCTTTCTTCCTCCTGGGCAGCTCAGGTTTTAGGTCGTTCATCATGTTGACTTCTCGACCTAGGTACACATAACTGCTGCATTCAGAGATGTTTGTTCCATTGAGAGTGAATGGGGCCTCTGGAACTAGTTCATTTTTCATGAACATAGTATTGTTGAGATTCAGCTGTAGACCTATCTTTCCACATTCTCTGTCAAATTCCTCACTTATACTTATTTTTTGGCTTTTGTTTAAGTATCTGATATCTAAGCCTGAAACAGTTCTTATAAATGAGATCTTCACACATGTACAGGTCATCCTTACACATTAAAAAGAGAAGTACTCCACAGACTCCAAATGATTTTGTAGTTATCAAAAACCAGTTATGTGCCAGAAATGAAGAATTTTACACACTGAGTTACTTGAAACCACTTAAAACTCCTTTTCTATCTCTATCAATGTATGTTGATTTGATTTCTCCATGCTTTCTCTTCAAAGCGTTTTGCTGAAACATGATATCTTTTTGGAAAATGAAAATGTGCTGAAAGTCTCATTTCCTTCTGCTACTCTCATTTGGTCAATTCCATCTTACTGTGGCCTCAGGATGGGTATCGTAGGGACCCACCAAACAGTGAATAACAGGAGCCAGAATGATAGTGCAGCAGGTAGGGCATTTGCCTTTACACACAACCAACCCAGGTTCTATCCCCTGCATCCCATATGGTTCCCTGAGAACTGCCAGGAGTCATTCCTGAATGCAGAGTCAGGAGTAACCCCTGAGCATTGCAGGGTGTAACCCAAAAAAGCAATAACAGAGGAGAATCAGGGGACTGGGGAGGGTGAAGAAAAAAAAAAAGTCATTTTCTGCCTTTTTTAAAACCTACACAATCATTTTGTTTTTTTTCAGAATCCTTGGTCATCTTCCCCCAAAATGGTCCTCCTTAATCAATCACTGTCAGCAGACAATGGGATTACGAAAGTGGCGGAATCACTAAAAATTAAACAATGAATATGATTGGGTCTTCATGATTTCTGTCTTGGGGTGGACAAACGCCTTCCCTAAAGCAAACCTTTAGCAAAATGGTATTGACCTTTGGAAAAGAAGAGTTCCATCAGAAGAGAAAAAGGCAATATAGCTATCAAGTGGACAGTCACTTACATATGAGAGTGAACAAAACCATAAAGGACCAAAAACTACAGGAAGTGTATTTGAGGGAGGGAATACCAATAACTAATTTAGGATTTTAAATTGGCAGCATAAAATAATATCATATAGCTAGAACCTTCAAATATTCCCTAGAGCTTTTTAAGAAACATTTCTTTTTTTCCCTTCTTTCTTTCTTCCTTTCTTCTAGCTCTAAAAAAAAGGAGATAGTGACTAAGAAATATTTATGATCCCCATCAAAGAAAATTTGAGTGTAATTTATTTAATTTCTTGTCCTGAAATATATTCTGCAACTGATCCAAACATAGGTCAAAGTATAATCCAATTTCCCCACCAAGATTCATTGACAGATTCTTATCTTAACAAGATTAAGACTTGACAGCAGAAATTTCTCTGGTGCTTCAAATGGCAACAGCTTTTTACTGATTTTCCTGCCCATTTGATCATCATTTGTCTTGTTAAATTGTTATTTGTTCTTTAGAAATCTGTATCATTGTATTTGCTGTCTTTTTCTTTTTTCAAAGGCAATATTGGTTGCCATTTGCCCTTTATCTGACTGAAAGGGGGAGGCTGAAACAGTATTCTGTTTCTGCTGAAACATCACTAAGACACCACAGATGGCACAAGAAAAAATATGCAGTGTAGGGCTAATCTAAGAGCAGAACCTGAATGTGAAGTCTAAAATCAAGAGCATAGTATAATATATTCCGAGTATAGAAATATCCAGTATGTGAATGAGCTTTTTATTCAATATGATAAAGGTAGGCAGGTAGAATGTTGGACACCCCTCCAAGAGAATTTCATCAGGAACAGGGCCAGGAGAGGAATATTAAAGAAGACTATCAACTACTCTACCCCTTCGCAATCGCCCTAGCAACATGCTCTTACCTAGGTAGAAAGCCCCATATGGGCAGCTGGGGGAGAAACACTATAGAAGTGAACTAAAACAAAGGAAATATGTGCTGCCTGAGTCCATGTGGTGCCTGTGCCCATGTTGCTGCCCAGTGCATGTGGTGCCCAGGCACGTGTGTTGCCCACATCTCTCCTCCTGAGATGTGGACTTGAAGTTGGTGGGCCTCCATGGGTGGCAGCGAGGAGAGAGTCACTTTCTCATGATCCATCTCTGCCGCCCCAGGACCTGCTGGGAAGCGAGACCTTACAGGTTCTTGCAGGTTCTTGTCTGTCGGGGATGCCGCTGGGGTCCCCGATAGTGTCAGGACAGAAGTTCTCTTCTACTCCGAGGACGTAGTGGGGAGGGGGGGGGGGGACAGATGAAAACTCACAAGTCCTGCGCAGTTCCAAAAAGGCTATTAATAGAACAAAAGCTCTTCCACAGCACTCCAATATAATGAACGAACTCTAGCTCTGGTCCGAACTTTCACTTGATCACTTGAATCCCGTTATTCATCGATTTGAATTCATCGAGCGGGCGCCAGTAACATTTCCATTGGACCCTATCAAGTGCCAATGTAGCCCAATGGCATCTGGTTGATTCAGGAATATGAAGAGCTGCAAAACGTTCCTTCAGGGTCTTGACAAGGAAGTCTGACCATCTTGAAGGTGGGCGGACACGTGATCTTTTGACATCCCGTGGGATCCAGTCGGTAACGGCTCTAGTCCAGCAGTTGTCTCCAAATCGCATTACATGTCCAGCCCATCTGATTTTCGATGCCTTGGCAAATGAGACAGCATCCCTGATTCTGGAATAGCGGCGGAGGTCAGAACTCCGGATTCCTTCTTTCACTTGAATGAGGTGTGATATTCCAAGCATAGCTCTTTCGATTCCTCTCTGGGAGAACCGAATAGCATTCTCATCCTGCTTTCCTAGGGCCCAGGTCTCTGAGGCGTATGTTAATGCAGGGAGAATGGTGGAGTCAAAGAGATGTGCCCGGAGCCGGAGGTTCTTTGACCTTTTAGCTATTTCTTCAATGCCTTTGAAGGCATTCCATGCCGCTCTCTTCCTCCACAGCTCAGGTTTTAGGTCGTTCATCATGTTGATTTCTCAACCTAGGTACACATAACTGCTGCATTCAGAGATGTTTGTTTCATTGAGAGTGAATGGGACCTCTGGAACTAGTTCATTTTTCATAAACATGGTTTTCTTTAGATTCACCTGTAGATCTATCTTTCCACATTCTCAGTCGCAGTCAGCCAGCATTTGTGTCGCTTGGCTAATGTTTGGTGTTATTAGAACGATGTCATCAGCGAAGCAGAGGTGGTGTAGTTGCTGACCATCTATCTTCACTCCCATTCCTTCCCATACTAATTGTCTCATGATGTTCTTGAGGGTGGCGCTGAAGAGGTTTGGTGAAATGGTATCACCCTGTCGAACCCCTCTTTTGACATCAATGATCACTTCTTTTGTAGAATGGTAAGATCCTGGTGGTGAATCTGTAATACAGCTCATGAAGGATCTTGATGTATTGGGTTTGAACACCCTGTTTGACTAGGGATTTGATGACTGCTTCAGTCTCCACAGAATCAAAGGCTTTCTTTAAATAAATGAACGTGAGACAGAGTGGCATCTTATACTCCCTACAAACCTCAATGAGCTTTATATGGTCCAAACTTAGACCATACAAAAGAGCCTAAGTCTCCCACCAAAGAGAGAGGGATCTCACCCAAGAGGAGTCCTACCCAGAAGGAGCAAAAGGCCAAAGAGTAAAAAGCCAGGGGGCCTCAAGTCAGTCCAGTCCCCTTATATACACCAAAGTAATCCAACAGGGAGGGTCAGGGAGGTGACAGGGAGGTGTCAACAAAGAACCCTACACAGTGTAGAAGGGCAGTGCCACACCCTGTTACAGGTATAAACAAAGTTTACTCCAAGGACTAATCCCGAGATTGAGATTATCTCTTTTATAAAACACTGGAGAGAGAGAGAGGGAGAGAGGGGGGCTGATATAAAGTAATACATTTCAATTTCATGAGCTTCATGTAATCTAGATGGTATCCACAAGGTCCTTCTTATTTATTATCTGCACCAGGGTGACTCTAAGTATCTTGTTCTCTGTATACTGAAAGGGTCACACTCACCTGCTTGAGAGTAAGCTAGTATGATCCTTCCTATAGCCTTCCTATAGTCTCAACGTAGCCAGGGTGGTAGTCTCCTGGTAAATTCTAATTGCCCCATGCTGGGTGCAGTGGGTATAAAGAGGAGCTGTGTCCAATCTAGAAAACATAGAAGTCTTAGTAGATGTTTAAGTCAGAAGTTATTCAGTCAAGGTGACTTCTGTCACTGCCACACCCTCTAGCAGTGTTTACATAGAAGA
This sequence comes from Cryptotis parvus, assembly GCA_021461705.1. Lineage (NCBI taxonomy): Eukaryota > Metazoa > Chordata > Mammalia > Eulipotyphla > Soricidae > Cryptotis > Cryptotis parvus. Next base: position 3,342 of record JAJIBD010010380.1, on the reverse strand, counting down.
GAGGTCTCATTAGCATGAACCTTTGCTTAAGTAGATTAAGCTGTGAGTGGGCAAAACACCAAAGCTCCCAGATTAGATAAATCTGTCATCCAACACTTGTCTTTACTCCTCAGTAGAATTTCAGAAGGAGAAGAGAAGTGAAGTAAAACTGATTTTATTTGGAGGTTTTGAGGAAGAGGGATGAGGAGAGAAAGTAAGAAAGAAGAACATGCTCAAGAGAGAACTTGGGCTTCCCCAAAGGCAGAGGGAGTCCCAGTACTCACACCACAGCCTTGGATATGAAAGCCTGAAAGGGACACATCTCGAGAGCAGAGACGTGGTAACACATGTGCTCGGCTTTGTGGGCACAAGCAGCTCATGGGCTCGGACAGCATATGCGCTCCTTCCTTTGTTCAAGGTGGTTTTAGTAGGGTTTGTCCAGAGCTGCGCCCCTCCCCCCCCGCCCACCCCCCCAGGAAGCTTCTAGCTAAGAGTTGCTGCTAGGGTGTCTCCCAAGAGGTAGAGTTGAGAATGGTTTTCTTTGAAAATTCCTTTTCTTGACCTTTGTTACTGCTGAATCTTCTTTTGGAGGGTGGGTCCAGCCTTCTCTGGTCTGGGCTAGCCAGATAAAGGTATTATCAGGCCTTAGTTCCTGTGCTCAGGTGCTGATGGCCTAGGGCTAGCTGGTTTACAACTCCCTAGAAATTCCACTGCCTTGGGGACCCTTTCCTGTCTGCCTACATCAGACTTTCACATTTAGTGGTTGGGATTAGTGTGTTGGGGCCCCTTTCCACTTGCATTCTCTCTCTCTCTCTCTCTCTTTTTTAATTGCATATGCTACCCTATTTAATCTCCTGAATTTCAAGGAAAAGAGACCTCACACAGAAGCCATATTCTGCCACGACTGTGCCTGGCTCTGCTTTTTTTTTTTTTAATTAAACATTTTATTATACCACCGTGAGATATACAATTACAATGTTGTTCATGTTTGGAGGTTTCGGTCACATAATGTTCCAGCACCCGCCGCCTCCACCACTGCCCATTTCCCACCACCAATGTCCCCAATTCCCTCCCCTCCCATAGCCTGCCTAAATGGAAGGTTCTTTATCTCTTTTCTTTCTTTCCTCTCTCTCCCTTCCTTCTCCTACACATTGTGGGTTGCACTGCATACACTTGGAAGCCATCATGTGCATTTTTTCACCTGTATTTAATGCTCAGTTCTATGTTGGTATCAGCCCTTTCGACATTTATTCACACATGTTCCCTTCTCTGTTCCCTTCCCTAACCTCTGACTCCCTCACGTTTGCAGTAATTTCCACTTTTGGTAAGACCACCTGATATAGTTATGTCATGCAAATAAATGCAGTCATTCTATGTCTCTCTTTCCTTATGACTAATTTCACTCAATATGATCCTTTCCATGTCCATCCATTTATAGGCAAATTTCATAACTTTATTTTTCCTAACAGCTGCATAGTATTCCATTGTGTAGATGTACCACAGTTTCTTTATTCAGTCATCAGTTCTCGGACATACTGGTTGTTTCCAGGTTCTGGATATTGTGAATAGTGCTGCTATGAAAATAAAAGTGTGGATTGTGTTTCCGCTGTGTGTTTTTGGCTTCCCAGGGTATATTCCCAGGAGTGGTATGGCTGGGTCAAAAGTGAGCTCAATTACCCATCTGATAAGGGTTAATATCCAGGATATATCAGGCACTGGTACAGCTATATAAGAAGAAAACAGCCAACCCCATAAAAAAATGGGGAGAAGAGATGAACAGAAACTTCCACAAGGAAGAAATTCGAATGGCCAAAAGGCATATGAAAAAATGCTCATCATCACTAATCATCAGAGAGATGCAAATCAAAACAACAATGAGATATCACCTCACACCACAGAGACTGGCCCATATTCAAAAGGGTAAAAGCAAAAGTGCTGGCATGGATGTGGGGAAAAGGGGACTCTCATACATTGTTGGTGGGAATGTCGACTTGTACAACCTTTCTGGAAAGCAATATGGACATTCCTCCAAAGACTAGAAATTGCATTTTCTCTTGAGCATTCTCTCTCCCTCTCTCTCCCTCTCTCTCTTTCTCTTCCTCTCTCTTTCTCTCCCTCTCTCCTTCTCTCTCCCTCTCTTCACTCCCTTTTTCTCTCCCTCTCTCACTCTCTCCCTCCCTCTCTCTCCCTCCCTCTCCCTCTCCCACTGTCTCCCTGTCTCTGTCCCTCTCTTTCTTTCTCTCCCTGTCTCTCCCTCTCTCTCTCCTCCCCTCTCCCTCTCTGTCTCTCCCTCTCTTTCTTTCTCTTCCTCCCTCCCTCTCTCTCTCCTTCCCTCTCTCTCTGCTCTTTCTGTCTCTCCCTCTCTTTCCCTCTCTCTTTTCCTCTCTCTCTCTCTCTCTCTCCTCCTCCTCTCTCTCTCTCTATCTCTCTCCCTCCCCTCCCTCCACCCTGGAGAAGCTTGTGTTCTCTCTTTTTTTAAACTTTATTTAAACATCATGATTTACAAATTTGTTCACAACACAGTTTTTTCAAGTATTCACTATTTCAACACAGTTCAAGCACCAATGTGCCCTCACCACCACCAAAAACCTTGTTTCCTGTCCACCCCCTAAACCGGCCCCCAAAGCAGCCATGGATCAATCTACTTTATGTTGCTTATTGCACATATATCTCACAATGGTGATGTAAAGTCTTGTCCATTCTACTGAGCTTTTACCTGCATACTGGGCCATCTGTATTCTTGCATTCACTTATTGACCTTATTGAACTTAGTGTGCTTCTACTCAATTTTCAAACAAAGTGTTTCATGTTAATTTGCTACAGACATTCAATATTCAACCTCTGTAGCACCACCATTGCAACTTTCCACCACCATTATTTCCAACTTTCCCAGCCACCTCTTAAATTTGCCCTTAGAGCAGACCCTCAATACATTTTTATATGTTACTTGCTATAGATAATTTGCTAAAAATGATTAAAAAACATTTTCCTGGTAGAAAGTTAGTGAAGAGAGTTCAATCTTACCAAGGAGCTTAATCCCCTTGTATAAGAAATTACTGAAATGTTGTAACAGGATAGGCATTGTGTACATATTTTGTGTATATATTTTGTTGTCAGTTGGCTTTTACTTTACATCCATTAAATGTGTATGCTACTTGGTATGTCAGTATAATAGTGCTTAAGATGTATCATGGCTGTGAACGTGGCCACAGACTCCAGGATTCCAAAATTTTTAAAAGTTGATAAAGTTGGGGCTAAATTTTTAACCTGGAAATAACTTCAGGTACAAATCTGCATACCTGAGTTTTTCAATGGATTAATTCATGGGTGTGGCTAGTCCAAGCATTGAAGTCTAGCCTGAAC